>VYZQ01013755.1:0-15637 GCA_013400655.1 Mystacornis crossleyi | reverse complement strand
ATAAAAATATTCTTTAAATTTTTTGTGACATTTAGGGATTTAATGTAGAAGTAAATAGATTTTCCATCAAATAGGGTGACCATAGAAGGAAAAAAAGCACGAATAATGCTTATAATCCCTTCATATATCTAATCGGTCACAGTTTTCAACTGATGTTATATTCTTGGTTTCAGCGATATCTGACACCACTGAATAACACTGAATTGCTCAGAACTTATGCCAAGCTGATACAAAAATCCATTAATTTGCTTACCTGCCCATGTACATGATGCTCCTTCTAGCAATTTTTATTCTTTTTTTCCCTATATTCTTTTCACATATCCAGGGAATTACCATTTTGTCTATTGTTATCCATCATTTCTATGCTTCCTCTGTGTGAAATACGCTAATTGCACAGTTTAGATTTCACTTATTCAATTGCCCCATTTTGTGATCAAAGCTGAGGTCTATTTATTTTGCCTATATTTTTAATCTAAAGCTAGCTAATATTTAACTCTACAGGTCAGGTAAAACTTTCCTGTTTAATGCTGTCTCACTGTGACAAAGTTCAGATGATAATTAGGGAATAGGCATTTATAAGGAGTGTCATATTTATATTCTACTTTGCTATTTGCCTTAGCATTTTCATAGTGGTTGGCATGATTTAACTGGCAGCTCTGTGAACTCTTAGTTATCTAACTGAAATTGATCCATTTCTTTAAAAAGAAAGCGTGATCAATGTCACGGAATATCATTTTCCTAATGTAATGGTACTCTTTACCTAGCAATGTGTAATAATACCTCAGAAATAATTTCCAAATTCTTGCCTATTTAAATACCAAAGGATTTGTTTATTCAGAAATAAATTTTAAAAGAGGAGAAGAATTATTTTCTAGTTTTCTCTATCATAATGTGAATCAAGAACAAAGGCAATACTAACATAAAGAGATCTGGGCCATATATAAACATATGGCAACAAGTATCTGAAAAATTTAATTTATGTTCATCCAAGTAAACAGTAGAAATAACCTGGCTATCCCTATCAGCTTGCTGGTCTTTTTCTGTTGGCAGTTTACATAATGAAAATAATGACAAGAAATCTAAACTGTTCACGTCCTACAGAGCCACGCCCTTATCCTTGCTGCCATTTCAGAGAATCACAGAATAAGCTGAGTTGGAAGGCACCCACAAGCATCATTGAGTCCAACTCCCTGCCCTGCACAGGACCATTCCCAAGAGTCACACCATGTGGCCGAGAGCATTGTCCAAAGGCTCCCTGAACTCTGTCAGGCCTGGTGCTGTGACCACTTCCAAGGGAGCCTGTTCCAGTGCCCAGCCACCCTCTGGGTGAAGAACCCGAGTCTGTTCCAAGCAAGGTATCAGAAATAGGACAGCCAATATGTGCAGTCACTATGGCAGTGACTGTCCCTCTGTACCCAGAACTGGGGAGGCCACACCTCAAATCCTGTGCCAGTTTTAGGCTACTCTCTCCTAGAAAGACACTGAGAAGCTGGAACTTGTCCAGAAAAAGGCAGCAAAGCTGGCGAAGGGTCTGGAGCACAAGTCTCATGAGGTACAGCTGAGGGAGCTGGAGTTGTTTAGCCTGGAAAAAAAATATAGGCCCAGGGGCCTCATCACTCTCTGCAACTCCCTGAAAGGAGGTTGTGCAAGGTGGGGGTCAACCTCTTCTTCCAGGTAACCAGTGATAGGACGAGAGCAAATTGACACAACTTGCTCCAGAAGAGGTTAAGGTTGGATATTGGGAAAAATTTCTTCACTGAAGGGCTGTCTGGCTTTGAAATGGGCTGCTCAGGGAAGCGGTTGTCACCACCCCTGGAGGCATTTAAAGGACATGTGGTTGTAGTACTTGGGGACATGATTTAGTGATGAATTTGGCAGGTTAACAGCTGGACTCTATGATATTAAAGGTTTTTTTCCAAACTAAATGATTCTATGATTTTAAAATTAATTTAAAAGTAAAATCCTTCACATTTGCTATTTATTCATTCTTGTTTATTTCTAATGCCTTTAGTTGGTGACTGACTGGATTGGAAATAGCCTTGATTTAAAGTGCAGATATTATGTAGTTCCTTCCAAAGTGCTAAATTATCACTGCTTGGTTTCTTTTCCAATTCCTGGGTACATGCCATTTAAGACTGTAAACACCCAGCAGACATGATGTAAATACGCAAGGATTTTAGTCAACACACTGTTTGGGATTCCTCTCACATTAGCAAGGACAGCACAGACAACTGCCAGCTCCAGGTGTTTAGATCTTTTAAAATCTGTAACACATATGCAGGAAAACTATGTTTCTCTTTAAATAAACATTTTCTATTAGTTTTCTTACCCAGACTTGCATAGCACATTTATTTCCCTGGGTCATTTTCCATTTTAGAGCAAATAGATTATAGACAGAGCATCGCAATCTGACAGCAGCTTTTCCCTCCATCGATAGCATTTCTATTTAAAGATGAGGATTCAAAATCGGTATTGAAGGTACATGCTCTCTCTTCTAAGGGGGGTCAGTGTACCTGTACATAATTCATCCCTTTTGTTAGTTTAGCAAGGCCAAGTTTAAAATTCAAGGAAGATCTGGCACTAAGTCTTTTCATTTAAATGTCTATTGTTCTGCAGGTGTGAGTCCATATCTTCACTTAAAGCCACGCTACTCTCTGACCATATTACTTGTCTACAGGAATGCTACTCGCACCAGCTCTGTTGGTTTAACTGGTATCCAAGAAGAGGGTCATCCCCACTGTACCTTGAGAATACAAGGATAGTCCATGACATTGTTGAGCTTGAGTCATCAAAAATCTAACAAAAGTAGACTAAAAAAGAAGGACTCACACAAAGCTTCTGCCTCCACTGAGTTTGCTTGAGCCCTAAATATTCCTGGAAGGCAAAGCTGGTATTGTTGCTATCAAACTTCTTTTGCCTCTCTTCTCTTTTCCACTTTCTCATTCTCCCACTTTGTCCTTGTGTTCCCTGTTAAAAAAAAAAAAAAGAAAAGAGCTCAGTTAAACTGGTTAACAGGTATGGCCACACGGATAACAGTATTACAGCAAATTAGTCAAGCATGAGTTGGTATCAACATCAGAAAGTGAAGGAAACTTTCTGTTCTTATGAGAAAGTAAATTTCCATCCAATGAAATTAAAGAAATAATACATGAATCCCAAAATGCTACCATCACACCTGGCTAATGCTATTACGCAGTTTGCTACTGCTTCTCAGCGTGAGAATACAGAAACCTGCTACAGTTACTAAGTTGTGAAATGGAGACTTACCATAAAATGCATATAAAGTGCAATTACTATCATAAAACGTGCTGGAATGCAATTTAATATCCCTGATAAAACTTTGTATTCTGCTTCCTGATATTCTTGACTGATTGATTTAAACAATGCAGCCTTGACACTATTTTAAGAGATTAAGCTCAAACAAATAGCCTGGCAGAGCCATGATCCGTGACCTTCAGTACCTGCCACAGGCCTTCATGGATGACTTCTGATGAACGCAGCCCAGAGTAAATACACTCTTGTAGACTGCTTGTTCCTGTGATCATAATTATAGGCACACTGTCTTTCAAGGATTAATTACTGTGTAACTTGCAGGTTTTTTTGCTTTTATAATATAGTTAGCTTGGAAGCAAATACTAATATAATAGTGACATTGTAATCACAGGGACATTGAAGAGCCATGTGATTCTATGTCTAAAAGTAGGCAGAATTTTCACAAAAAATACTGTCCTTGAGGCAGACATCTGTATCTAATTATAAGATTAAATGTTTGGGCTATGAAGGTAGAGGACCACCCCTGCTCTTAATAACCTACTTATTTGTTTTAAGAATTTGTAAAAGAAAATATCACAATAGCAGCAAGTGGAACTTGTACCTAATTTATAAGAAAAAAAATTAAAACAGAATTTTCAAGTCGTATTAGGCATTTTAATGGGCCTCTTACTGTATTCTTTCACAGTTTCCTCCATCTCATTTTAAGGAAATAGAATTCCCTTGAAAATTTTAATTTTAAAGATAGAAAGAGACTTCGAATTGATTTTGCTTCCTTTGTTCAGCACCTAACAAACAGGTATCTAAACCCAGCTACCAAGACCCTGCATAAAACTGTCTGGTGCTTTACCTTTAAAAGGAAAAGTTTTTAGAAACTGGGCTACCAGATATCAGAAAACTCATATTTTGTAAACTTAACTGCCTAATTACAGCTGTAGACTAAAATAAAATGGTTTTGGTATCGTTTTTTTAACTTGGGTATGTATAAACCAGTTAATTTCTAATCCCATGGCACTTTTTCTTTCCACCAGAGGATCAGGAAACAACTGGTCCCCTTTATGACTCTAATTCTGTACTATGTGGCAGTACTGACTTCAGTGGAATAATTCTTAATTCACAGAACTCTCTGGAGAGAAAGAGAATAATTACATCCCTTAAAATTATTAGAAGTGGAAGAGTAATATGAGCCTTAAAGTAGCTGTTTTTCTATATTGAAATGTTTTAGTAGCAGAAGGTTGCAGGGAAGTCTATTGTCATGTGCTGCCTGTTTTAGGCATTGTTCTGCTTAAAATGCATATTTGCTGGGGATTTTGTTACTAGGGAAGTACAAGTTAATAATATATGTATAAAAGCAGGAGAGTGTTTAATAAAAAGGAGAAAAAATTGGTATCAAGAAAATCATGTAAACACCTCCCATCTAAACACAGACTAAACATCTAAATACCTACCAAAAATAAACACAGACTGCAAAATGTTTCATGAACACAAGCTGGAATGGTGCCTAATAGAATCTGACTGATGCATCAACCTATGGGAAGAGGGGGAGAGGAGGGATACTTGTCCATGAAAATTAAGAGTTCTGGAGAGATTTATAATAGGTTAAGACCCCCTGAAAAAAAGTATGTCTTTCCTCTTCTTTTGTAAAACTCCAAGCCCCATCATCTTCTTCTGTTTTACTGAATCGCTCTCACAGTAATTTGCCTAATAGAAACAAAGGAAAAATATCATNACAGCAGATGTTAAAAATGTCTTGTAATCACTAAACACAGAAGTGATTGACAATTTATTATTTATCCAGAAAATAAAAGTTTTAAAACTAAATAAGGATTAAAATACAATTATTGACATAATTGATTATATATAATGCTAGGCATTTTTAATTCTATATATTTTTAGGCAAAAATAATTTCCCCCCCTAATCTAACTTCCTTCCTAAATAAGCCAATTTGGCTTGAACTAGATGTGCTGTTAAGCAGTGGTTGACACATATCACCATAATGTTCCCATCCTTCCCAAGGTATTTTCACAGAGGAAAAGCAGATGGCATTATAGCCAGGGCTCCGATACCATATTATCATATGCCATGATCTGTCTCAAGTGTGAACTATTTTGGAAGGATTTCAATGCTCTACAGATTCTTAGATTCATAAATTGATAAAGTGTTCCAAGACCCACAGCTGTCCACGTTCTTGCGGGTTAAAAATACATGCAATATTTTTGGTTTTTTTCCAATGTTCTACCTACTGATACCTACTGGCTTGTCTGAAATTCACCCGTGAATGTGTGTGTGTTCAAGCAGCAGGAGATGTAATTCTATTTATATAAAACAGAATATTGATAATTCCTGCATTTCTTTTCCTTTTTCACTTTCAGGAATTCTTTCTGGCAGTAAAAAGTTCACTTTGAAGATCAACAGGAAAGATTAAAACATAGAAAACAGAGTCCTGAGATTATTCATGTCTAAAGCAAATGACACAAATGGGACACCCATCCCAGAATCTTCTGGATGACAAAACATGGATCCCAAGTTAGTTTATGAGAACAGAGATGAATAAATTGTTCTCTTATGACTATTTCATCTTTTCAACAATCCAATCTATTCCAATCCAAATTATTCTGATATGCACACTTTGGGTATTGCTTGTCCACACACCGGTCTCCTTTGAGCACTGGCTGGTGCACCTACCTTCACTACTTCTCCTGGAAACTGAACTAGAACTAAGTTAGTTTATGGTCCTTTTTCAGAACTCATCAAGAGCAGCACATATTTTTTTAACTCTTAGATGGGGGAGGCCAAGAAAAGATACAGAAAGCAGACAGTTTTCAGTTATTCCAGGTAGTAAGATCTGCCTAAAACTCATCATCTGCACGGTGATTCTACTACTCCCTATCAGATTACATTTCATATACTAACATTTAAACAAAATTAAATCAAACCCCATGTGTCTTTACCTCTATAGCAGTTTTTCAAATTACCCTGCTCACTTGACTACTGAAAAGACAAACATGTCAGTGCTGAGGATAGAGAAACACAATAAAGAGGAAGAGGGAAATCTGGTAACCAAGCACTGTAGTCATGAGCTTCCATCTGTGAGAAGGATCAGCAAAGTTCCTGTGCTATGCCAGCACAAGGGAGCAGTGGAAGAAATAAATGTCTTATCCCTGAACATAAAGAAAGAATTATAGAACTGGAAGTACTTTACGGCAGATTAACAAATATTACTAAAAGACATCGAACTCTCATGAGAGAAAAGCAGGGCTGATGCAAAGGAGCTGTGAGAGTTGGGACAAATGTCACTTCTGTCTAGATAGTTAAGAAAGAAGAACAAAGGCTACAAGCAAGTACTCTGGATTTATATTTAATGTTTAGTCTGAAAAGGTTTCAGATATCACAGACAAGTATCCTGCTAGCCTACATGTGTATGACAGCCTTTTAAAATGTAAATCAATTATGTATCACTTATGGAACATCTCAAGCCTAGGGAATGCTGTTCATACCATTGATGACTTCAGCTAATGGTAGAAATGGAACCATGTGCTTCAGGAAGCCATATGAGGCCAGGACACAGATATTTGAGAGAGAAAGAAGAAGTGGCATAATTAAAACCTCATCTGCACATTCTGGGTAACCAGAAACCTAGTCTCAGTATATCTGAAAATATCAAACATACCATCATGGAAGCACATGACAATACAGTTGTGAACAACCTCAGAAGCTGCAATTTCCTGCCCAAAACAGTGTCAGAGAAACTGTGAGACCTGGTGGTTTAGGGGTTTATCCAGTTCAGTCTTGAGAATGTCCAAGGAAGGGGAACACATGGCTTCTTTGGGCAATCATCATGACTATGTGAGATTAGCAGAGAAAGGACTATTGAAGCACTAAACGGGATTAAATTTTTGTCCTAAATTGAAGATGTATTTGGTACCCCTTAGCCTCAAAGGGTATATAGCCCTAGACTGGGATACTTTTTAAGGTCTGAAAATTGATATTCACTTTCAGGTGAACCACAGCAGTCTTGAGTTTTCAGGTGCCTGTACAATGAAATCACTACTTGAGAGTATCACAAATTCTCCCTCAGAAAAGTCCTCTGATTTGGAATCTTCACTTCCCATAATGTCAGGATTTCCTGGGGGAAAAAACCCATCTTCTCCTGAGTAAAACTAAAAATGTCTTCAGGAAATATTTTCTCTCAATATTCAATATGATTTCATGAATTTGTTTTTTTCATGATAAACTGGAATAAAAACAAGGCCTATGTTTTCAGCAGTACAGTTCTGTGTCTAAATCTGCCCATGGATCTGTCAGGATATAGAAGTCTGGAGGCAAGTTTGGATAGGAAGTCATCTGAATTGTGCATTATTGTCCTAACCTGACACAAAAACATGGTGGTTTTTAAAATCCTGGATGTGCTTTCTTTCCAGCTATTGACACAGCATATGAGGAAAATGAGTAAATGAATATTTATCTAGTTCAAATCGCATAAAAATGAATTTCTGTCAATGCTGATTTTTTTCCCAAGAGTTGTGAAACCAGACTTTCAAAATCACCTATGAGTAGCCTGATTACTGAGCTAAAGGACAGTTTCTGAGGGATTGCTTTGGGTGCTACAGCATGTACAGAGGAACTCCTCTTTCAAAAAGCATACCTGGATAGTTTGGCTATTATACTGTGAAAATGAGTATAAAGTATAAAAATAGTTAAAATTATCACAATTATCAACAGAACTAATATCTCTACTTTGATCTAACATACACCTATCTTAAATAACAAAGAACGATAAAAAGAAAAATGAAAAATAAATGAATGTGTTATAATGAAATAACCTTGCTATTTCTGAATATATATTTTGGTATAGCAGTGTTTTTATTACTCTTTACCAGCAGAAAAGTTAACTTTCATCTGAAATTATTATTCATTCTACCAAATAAATTGAACTGGATGAAAGACAAGTGATAGAAAAACTAGACTGAAAATATACATCTCATTTGTATTGCAATCAAATAGACATAATGGCAGAGATGGGAAATACAGGAGAGATTATTTAAATAAATTCTATCTTTGGCAGCAGAAGACTTTCACAAAACAACATATGTCACTCGATTATCTCTCTCTGTCATCAGAGATCATGAGGAAGACTCTCACTTTCCAAAGACCTGCCGTTCATATTTGGCTTCAGCAGGGTTATTGAATACAATATTTAGCACTGATGAAAAATCTCCCCAGTCATTTGCAGCTGTATCAATATAACTCTGGAGATGTCAGCTCCAGACAGGCACCTGGGTGTGGAAAAGTAGCCTGTATTACATGTATTTTAGCTGCACAGACAGCTGATCCACTGACTATCTTTGCAAAGGAAAATGCTGTTTCAGGATATGGATATCTCTTCAAATGAATTAGACAAATGCTGATTTTTGTCATGTAATTAGACATGATCTCATGCTATGATATTATGAAAGAAGAGTGGAAATACTGAAAAATAAATATGTGAACTGGAAATTTGCAGATTATTTTTGACAGCAATGTGAACAAAAACACTGGTAAGTACAGTGTCAGGCAGAATTACTCTATAAGATTCTGGACTCTACACGGTTACAGAGAAATATTATTACTGTGAGAATAATACTGAAAAAATAAATGTGGAAAAATACAGTTGTAGGGAGAAAATATACATGCCAGGTGGAGAAAGCTTCACCTACAGAACTGAGTGTTAGAATATGCTAATAATAAAATCGTTAATGACTAAGTGAGCACAGTGTAGAAACTGCAGTTACCTTATTTAGATGAAGTGACTGTGTAAAGCATGTTAACAGAATGCAGAAAGAGCAAAGAAGGTATGGAACACTAAAAATGAAAAACCAAACTGATTGCAGGAGCTTTCTAATTAACATAGAAACACCATATACTACTACTGAGACATTTAGGAAAAATAAATTCACCTTCATCAAGATTGTATGGAACCACTGACAGTAAAGCCTCGTACTATTTTGATGGGGTTTATTTCTTATGAGTGAAATAGGAATTTATTTGCTATGCTGTTCTGGGACACATATCCAAATTTCTCAAGCTTACTGCACTCTGAGGTCTACAAGGTCTTTGGGGATATATACAAACATCCTTAGGAATAGCAAAAACATTCTCATGCTGGAATAAACCTCTGAAACTGTATTTAGAGTTGATGGAAGTTATTTTTTTCCCCCTAAACTGTTTGAATTTATATTAAATTTTGGCTATTAAATTTAATTGCATGTTATAATTTCTGACCAGTTTCAGGTCAGTTTCTGGTTAGTTTCTGGTCCATCTATACTTCCATCTCCCTGTTCCCTCTATCCCTCCACCTCTGAGGCTGAAAAACACAAATAACTGATTATAATCAGTAGATATAGAAGTAGTATTGATAGTAGTCAAGCAATGAAGACAGAAATCTGAAACCAATGGGAAACATGACACAAAGGGCAAAAGGGAACAAAATTTATCCAAAATCATAACAGCAGATCAGCCCAAGAAAAGGGAACAAAACAAACCCCATATTTATCTATTAATTTTTTTTTTTAATCTGCTTAGATTATTTGTACTACCAGGACACCAGTGTCCAAAAAGAATCACTCACATGCTTCAAAACTGTATTTTATTGATCTTAAAGTTTACCAGTGGTGGAAATAAATTTGTATGTGATTGCCAATTGAAAGCCCATCCAATCTGATAGTGTCCAAAGGAGATAAAAGGTCTCACTGCCTCTTGGTCACTCTCAGGAAAAGTGTTACCATGGACCAAGTTCAGACCAGCTGCTGTCCTTTTTCACCCCTACAGCTGCTCAGCAATGCCTCACTGCCTGTTGCTTCAGGGCTTGCCAAACTAGCAGCATATGGAAATATTATCCAAGAAGGATTTCAGCTCCCATACCCTGATCTGAGGAAAAAGGCTGAAGAATAGAAATAGTCTTCTTCATCTTGTGACCTCTCTGAAGTTAACCCCGCCAGCAGAGAGGGGCATCTACAAAACTGGTAGGGAACAGTAATTTCATTTTGGGAAAGATTTTGATATGGTCCATTTTTATTTATTATTGCTTAGAAACTAAATTTTTTGAAATTTGTGAAAGGGAATGGTGCCAGCACAGAATGTGCTGGGGCTACTCCCTCTGACGGTCCTTGTTCGGGCTACGTTTCCTTGAGGACACACGCCCCAGAACCTTGGTGTAACTGAACTAGGAGGAACTTCAGGCAAAACCAGAAACCTTGTAACTTCAGGAGACTCTAGGCCATTGCTGTACTTTTCATCAGCATCAGGATGAGAGCTGGAAATCACCATAAATCTACCCCACATGCAAGGTGCAGTCTTTTATTATTACTGATAGAAACACATTCAGAACATGCAGATGTAGAAGAAGGAATTCTAACCGCAGTTTATTCAAGTGAGAATGTAAGAAAAGGAATGAGCCTCACCTGACAGATGGCAGTCCTAACACTTAATATTTGATCACACTGTGGAGAAGGTAAAGGGAATTTGAGTACAAAGATAATTTATTTTAGAAATGGATCTAGTTCAATTAGTAACTTGAAGATAATAATTTTTTCATGCTTCAGCAATGAATTTTTTGCCTTTCCCAGCTCATTTGATATTTTCCAGGCATACACTTCCGAAGAGATTAAAACTTAAGATTTGTGATATAATAATAAGCATGATAGCTCTTATATGAGTTTGCATTAAGTATTATTATAAAATATCATACCTGAATTTATGTTATGATGGAAGATAGATTATGGAGAATGCATATATTTATCTTTAAGTACATTTCCCATGGTACAGAATTACTCACAAATATATGGAGCAGGTTACTGGTTTTGTGGGCCATTAAAATTCTTCTATATAGAGTAGGAGGAAACAAATAACTTAATAGAAGTATGTTTGATGTCTTGCCTAATTACAATCAATGTTCTTTCTGGACTGACAGCTGTCAGAATCATAGTTATAGCACTGTAATCCAGTTAGAAAATCTTGAAGAGGAACAGCACATGCTGGGATCATTCCTGCTGCTCTAAATTGGCCAGAGAAGGTCAGCACAGAGTAGGCTGAAGCACTCATTCCAGGCCAAGAATCCAGGAAAACACAGTGTGCATCTAAATGCTGTCAACCCCCAAGGCAAGAGCCCACACCAAAACTGTGGCTTAATACGAGGGAATGAAGCCCTGTGGTGATACAGAGAGATATTGAAAGAGTCTCTCAGAGGAAGAAGTGCAAGCCTCATTGCTTGAATAATTTAAATCCTAAATGAATAATACAAATGCAAATATACTAAAGGGAATGATCCACTGGCAGGGCATTGAGTAGGTGGATATATTGATGGGTTTGTAATTCTCTTTTCATACCTGTACCTGCTAATTCCAAAATGATCCTAAGTCATGAGGTTCTGAGTCCCTATGCATTCTAATATAGCACATAACAACAGCAGTGGATACTGCAGAATAACTAACAACTTCTTGTGAATCCTTACAGAAAAAGTTAAGTTGCTTGCTGTCATACTGTTTTCCCATGTGATGTTACCTTTAACAGACTAGGAAATTTAGCTCACAGAACTTCTGCTCTTACGGATTTTGCATTTATAATTCATATTCTTGCCATCAAATTCCTGTCTCTCAGAGTAAATTACATGTAAAATATACATTGAATGAAATCCAAAATATAACTTTTTTTTAGTACTGATTAAACTAGCTGTCAAATAAAATAGAAATTTTTAATCACTTTTTAGACTATAATTTTGTGCAGACACTTCTTTTGTCATCTTAAAAACCTGGTAGTCTTTCTCCCATGTAGATATCTGAAGTCCTGAATACTAATAAGACTCATCTGCAGGCACAATGATGACATATGCCTTAAGGCCAAACACAATAATTGCCTCTGTACAATCTCACTGACAGTAGGGGCCTTGCCAGGAACAGGAGCTTTTTTTTTTTGACAGAAAAAGTGAAACACAAAATAGCCATAATCGGACCTAAATCAAGGTGAATTTTGTAACACCAGTAATGAAGCATTCCCATATGTCTAAGTAGGTAGCTGTGTAGGTCACGTGGCGTTAGGATTAAGAATGACCTAGTGTCCTGGGGCATCAGGCAAAGACAAAGTACTGCTTGAAGGAGCCAGCAGCAGCAATTGCCACCACACTCACCCAGTGCCTTTCTCAGTAGCATTAACAGAGATTTGCTATTTGGATGTTCTTGATGTTCAAGCAGATGATTTCTATCTTCTCCAACAGAAGTAATTTGGCAGTCTGTTGTCCCAGGCAACTGCATACTTTTCCTGTGCCTAAAGTGCAGACAGTCATAATCGAAATGATGATTATTATTATTGTGAAGGATTAAAACAAAATCTAGAGCTATAACTTGAAATTCTGGAAAGATATTAAAGAGTAAACAGACGGGAAAGCAAGACTGATAAAAGCTAAAGGTGATGATAAGAGACATCAACCTGTCAGGGAGTCACAAAGGCCATCTTAGCACAAAATGGGATTCAAAATAAAGTTTCAGTATTTCTCTTGACAGCTCTGAAGACAATTCCAGCCTTATTTAAAATTGTGAGCACATGTAACATGGATGGATGAATAAATTACAGGGGCATGCAGGATATACATGGTAAAAGTAACACAGATATTCTATGCTAGCTGGAACAATGGCAGGGGAGAAAGAAAGAAAGAAAGAAAGAAAGAAAGAAAGAAAGAAAGAAAGAAAGAAAGAAAGAAAGAAAGAAAGAAAGAAAGAAAGAAAGAAAGAAAGAAAGAAAGGAAGAAAGGGAACTATCAAGAATTAACTGTATTTTTGCTCCAGTACAAAAAGTGTTTACTTAAATAGGAATGCACTTATAAACTTTTGTGTACAGGAGGGCAAACGTAGGACTTTGAAAAGTCAAATATGATAAGAATGCTGGACTAAATCTGTGTCCTTTTTTTCCCCCACCAAAAATATGATGGGAAATATAACTAGAGCCATTCCCCCAGAGTTATCTTTTCCTGACAATACCAGGTTTAATTGCTAAGTTCCAAGATGTTGAAACAGATCAGTAACACATCTTTAGGCATATACTCCTCTAAATTCTCTTAAGGCACTTGAGAAGGAAGTAGTTAAAAGTGAAAACCTTGAGACCACTCTTTCAAAATCAGCTGCTCTCCTTGGGGCCAGGAAATGCCATATATAGTTCTGCTGAGGAGCAGCCGCGCTCCCTGGGGAGCTATCCTTGGGCTGTGGCGAGGGTGGTGCCACAAGGGCCAATGCCACAAGGGGGCAAGGGACACGGGATCGGCCACGCCGGATGGATTTGCGCTCCGGAGACACCCTCCCTCGGTATTTTGGTCTCTTGCAAAGTTAGCAACTGTCCAACTTTATAGATAAAACATATATTTCTATGGCAGTCTCCATCTCTTTAATCACACTGGAGACGCATATTTATAATGAATTCAAACTTTCCCACTTGCACGCATATTTTCCCAATCAAATGCAAATTCCTCCACATTACTTTCTCTGCTTGTTGTTAGCTGTCCAATTTTAATATATTTTCCTCTCACACTTCTCTCACTATTGGCTTGCTACAGAAAATTATCAAGCAATAGGCATGATGAGTATTAAGCACTCCAAGAGCAATAGATCATCTACAAGACTGCAGGAATGTAAATCACCACAATGAAAGATTTTCTGATGTGACTTATTGCTCCTGTAGTTATTACAACCCATCATTCTTGTGAATTCATTCCCTGCTAAAAACCACATCCAAGGTCTTGTCTTTCAGCAGCAGTTATCTTACTTTGACTGGAGTTATCTTGATTAGTTCTAAACCAACCAACCAACCAAGGTGGATAAAAAGGGGGGAAAAAAGAGGAGCCTAATATATATTCACATAATCAACATCAAAGTTCAAGCTACCACAAGGAGACAGAACAAAAAATGTTCTCCAGAGTCATGGAGTTCTGGTGCCTTCAGTTTTCAGGCAAACATAGTGTGCCTGTCAAACTTAACATGGAAAGATGGGCCTTCAGTGAAATTTGAATTCTTAAAAGTATTTTAAATTTTAATTTTTTCTTGTTTTCTTTCCAGACAGGCATCTAAAGCATTGGCCTCTGGACTCTACCGGCCTGTAGTTGATCTAGTTTGCTAATAACTGTTGAATACTAGAAGCAAACGCTGATTGTTCAGTAAAGGTCACAGTTTTATTGTGATTATTTCTATTGCTGCTATAGAAGTATCAAAGTGACTTTTTTAATGTAAAAATGAGAACATCATCACTGCTGGCCATTATGACTTGACTAGGTGTTAGATGCTAGGTGTTATAGCAAGTGTTAAAATAAATATGGTCCTCTTCACTCTTTCTATTACTGTCTTTCGGAACTTGAGTACATTTTCCGAGAAATATATGTTCTTCATTAAGACAAAGTGCAATAAGAGAAGAATTCAACTTGAAAACTTATTCCTGTCCAAAGGAAAAGTATTTAAAAATATTTTAAGAGATTTTTTTTTCTCTAGTGTTTCTCAGAATCAAAAAAATGACTTCTCCAAATATTATTACAAAAAATTGCATGGCTGTTTTTTCCTTTAATTCATACCTCTGAATATAGAGATTTAAACATTTGCTTCTGTAAAGAAGCAATGCTCACTTCCTAAGATTGAGTATCTGATTATATATCACTTAATGTAGCTGAGGCTTTGTAATTAGTACACAGTCATTAGTAAAGCCATCTAAATGCAGTTTATGTATATATAAATTATATTTTCAGATATCTTTCACAGTTGTACAAATCCAGGATGATTCCACCGAGATTAAATTAAATTAGTCCAGAAATGCACTTTCATACTAAATAGACTGTGCCCCACCTCTGATAAATATTGAGGATGATACACGGTAACGGTGAAACAAAGGCCACACCTGAGAAAAGCTCACGGGAATCAGGAAACACCTGTTTGTGCCGTGGAAGAACAGGTGGGAAGCGGTGGTTTGCCGGCTCAATATCCTGTGCTTGTGATTACAAAGACCGGTGCTCAGGTGCCTCTCTTTTTTTTGCCCTATTAGTTTATTAAGAAGCCGCCGGTGCTTTGCACTACCCTAGAGATGTCTTTCCAGCATCGCATGGCTGCTCCCAGCTCCTTCCCCACGTCACCTCACCGAGCCGTGCTGAACGCACACCGTTCTGCCTGCTGGGTAGTGCAGGAAGCCTTAATTACAGCCTGAAAATAATACCCGCTTCCCCCGGGAGGCTCCCCAGCTATTCCTGTGGGATGCGATCAGCCGAGAGAGCCAGGTGGGGGGAGGCTGGCGCTCCCCGGGCCCGAGCGCGGGCAGCGGCGCCTCCGTGCGCGCCGGCGAGTCGGCCCCAGCACCACGGCCAGCTCC
>VYZQ01013754.1:20028-30974 GCA_013400655.1 Mystacornis crossleyi | reverse complement strand
AAGAGGACTGGGAGAGATAGAGTGAGATCTTTCTAGTCCAGCTGCAGCGCCGGAGGGCCCAAGCTGCTAGAAAAGCAGGACTAGGTAAGACTAAGTCTTCTCAGAGGAGAGTTGTGACACCATCTGGCTTGAAGTTTGGTCACCCATCAGCTGCAAAATGGAAGGAAAAGCAGGAAAGGCAAGGGAGGTTGTCAAAGCCTATCAGTCCCTGGAGCAGGGGTACCGCTGGACTAGTCATGCCTTTGAAAGGGTAGCGCTACAGTTGGCTGTGAGCACAAAAAGTGATGTGTCCTATAATAAGAAAATTAAGGACCAATCACAACGAAGTTTACTACAGTGACTGAGGCCACTAAGGACTGAACTGAAATAAAAGCTGATCTAACACAGCAAAACTGGACCACATGCAACATTTTCTGGTTAGTGTATATACAACTGAGAAACATCAGAGAGAGAGAAGTCTGGGTTGACAAAGCAAGTAAATAATTTGTCAAAGAGAAGAACCTGCCCCGTGTTATATCCATGTATGGATATAATTGACCACATTTCATCTTAGGAGAAAAGAAAAGTTGTGGCTAGCTTCAAAGGGAACTGAACAAAAGTATTCTAATGATTAATGAATTAGCATCGTTGAAGTAAACGAGCTATTCTGAATGCCTGCCCAGAGGCAGTCATGGGAAAGTTTCCAGAACTATTGTCATTTTTCCTGGAACTCATTGACTTTAAGGACTCCACAGCTGCAAGAATTGTGTGAGCATTTCAAGACTGTCATTTTCACCACCGATTTTCTGAAAAATTCTTCCTGAACTGATTTTTATTGGTTTCAGCTGGCGAATCCATTGCATCCAGCCAGGAAATGCCACATGCCTTCTAAGCTACTGCTCTATTCTTCTTGCACTGATGCTATCAGAGACTCAAATTCACTGCAGGGAGAGCACTGGGGGCCAAATTTGCCCTCTGATGTATGCACACAGCTCCCATAGAGCTAATGCAGAATTTTTTCGCCTTTGATGCCTCTTATAAAGAAGCCTGGAAGTATTGCATTAGAACAGGGAGTTCACACTATTGGTGGTCCCCATTGTCATTAACACAGTTAGTGGCATTCCAGTGAAAAACACAGAACAACGCTTTTGTTTGTTTGTTTTATAAGCAGATCTTCCAGGGTGGAATCTGGCTTGCTCAAATCCTGCCAAAGATGAAACTTCAGCCTCTAAAATCCACATAAACCAAGAGTGATCCATCCTGCCTTCTTTTGAGAACTGTCTAACCTTTCAGGCACTCAAATTAATCGGGCACTTTCCTCCTCTGACTGAAAGCTCTCCAGGCAACTAATTCACAGCTCCATGCTCAGCAAGGCCAACCAAGCATACTCACAAAAGGAGTTAGGGAAGGTATCTCACTCCTGTTCCCACTCTTACTCCCAGCCACACCAAGCCATCGCTTCTGTTGTGCTAACTGTGATGCTCACGCAACAATTGCTGTGACAGCTTGACCCACTACATGGCACAAAATCATCCACTTCTTTGCTGGGCTTGTTTTCTGCCACTACAGTGAGTTGAATCAGCTCCCAGGGGGTCTCAGTCCCACAGCCAGCCCTAGGTAAGTGGTTGCACACGCAGACAGGAAGTGTGAATGGGGCCACTTTCACAGCATTTTTGGCTCATGAAACTGGTTGCTCAATTGCCAGTTCATGTTAAGAAGGTTCATATCTGGCAAGAGAGGAGCTCACTCCAGCTAAGTCACCTGCTGCAACCTTCAAGCAGGAAACTAGCCCAGATCTATCTCTACCCTCAGCAAAATCTGAAAAATTAGGTAAGGCCAAGGCTAGTGTGAATCACTGGTGTGAATCACAGCTAGTGTGAATCACGGACTCTTGAAAAGCCTACATCAGGCAAGTTTGTTCAGTCAACTTGGCTTTTTCTTTGATAGAGTATGGAGTTTTTTCTATGAAGTCTAATAAAGACAGACAAATTGGAACAAATCGTTAAAGTGAATTAAATACATATAAACATAATTTCACATTGAAGGGAACATAAGTGAAGACATGTAACTTGGAGCAGAACTGAAATCCACGCCCGCCAGCTGTAGCCAGCTCACCTCCTCCTTCCCCCATGAGCACACACCCGGGTGTGCTGCTCTGTGGAACTGCGCTGGTCCTCTGTCCAGACTCCCAGCTCAGTAGAGCTTTGATCACAGCTCCTTCCTGAATGCATTCTTGTGAGCTGGAGCTGCCGTGTGAGGGGCCTTGATGAGACTGAGTGCTGAGAGCCACAACAGAAACTCATTTAGTTTGATGTGACAAAACTGCTCCTCAGACAAATGCTCCATGGTGGTCCCATGGTAGGAACATGTGCAGAAGGCCTTGCTGAAGTAATAATACTGAAGTAATTTCATGCCTCCACCCACTTCCAGGCCTTGGAAATTTGTCATCCTCAGCTGGTATAAATGGATGCAGCTTCTCTGAATTCAGTGAAGCCATGTTAATTTACTGAGGGTTTGAATTTACTGAAGGTCTGGTCTTCGTGGTCTTACAGTAAACTACCATAATGAGCTTTATTCTTAGTCCTATTTATAAATAAAAGCTTGTTCTTCATAAGTTCATACTTTCTCAAGTCACAAAAATGCTCAATTTTTTTCTAGCTTGTGATTAAGGAATAGACCTACAGAATATCTGTATTTATAAGTATCTAAATACCTAAACTCTCTCGTTTCACAAAATTAAGGGCCGAGTTCTGTAGGAGAAATCCTGTAAAAGAATTCTTTCCCAGATCTACAATTACGCTTCAGACAAATCTGATATCCATAGATTACAGAGAAGAAATATTAACACCTAAAGCAAGAAAATCAATGTGCGAACTTTTACAATACTTTCTGAAGCAGTTACTTGCACACCTGTATTCAAGTTCTTATGAGCTCATTTGTTAAGCAACTCCATCACTTGCATAACTGCCATCAGTAACATATATACACATGTCATTTTGGCAGCCTACTAAATCACTGACAGCATTTAGCCAACAGTTTTTCAAGCACATGGAAGGTCTAGATTCCCAGGGCCAACAGTGGTACAAAAGAAAGAGGTTACAACAGACTCCTTTGCCATCAAAAGAAACCAGCCGTGAATCTATCAGGAGTTCTTGAGCAGAAGGGTTCACAAATGAGCTTAGACCAGATTTGGGCACAACAGAAAAAGTTTCGAAGAACTTGATGTGACACATAGGCTGAAATTCCAAACAGCTTTGCCTCTTCGCAAGAAGGGGCCAATACAGTCCCATATCTTACTTGCAAATCTGGTGTTCTAACAACCATCTGAAATTCTGAAATCATTGCAGAAAGTTAAAACTGTTAAGCTGTTTATGTCTGATGGGATGCATTAGGTGGGGCCAGTTCTCTAGTAACTGGATATGAACTGAAATTTATTGAAACTAAGGTCTCTTCCAATCCAAGCCATTCTGTGATTCTATGAAACACTGTTTAACAGCTATTTTATTTAATGATGTACAATCACAACCAGGTTTGACATTTTCCTAAGGCCAACGGAAAAATTTAGAGCATTAGAGAATTTCATTGCCTGCTTAGAGCGCAACATTTCACACTGGAGCAGGGTGGAAATCACATAGATCACTGCCAGGCACGCAGGTTTGTTCTTATAAGATCTCTCAGACTCAAACTAATTTTAGAATAAAGAAAAACTGTGCTTCAAACTGCCCTGCAGTACAAAAGTTCCAGTGACAAAGTTCTACTCTCTTCTTTTATATTTCACATACACTTTCAAGTCCTTCTCTACTACACTGTCAAGTTCTGTTAGCATCAACACACTGTTCAAGAGACTGGAAACAAACCACAAGAAAACCTGTCTTGCTAAAATAAACCTTATTTTTCTTTTCATGTGAGCTGACTATGTAGCATTAAAAAACAAGCATTTTACTTTAGTTTAGTGAAGAGGTTTGCCAGAACTGCAAAATTTTGGATAGAAACTTGGTTTTTAATTTTGTCTTTCAAATTTCTGTTTGATATTTTCAAAGTCAAACAGATTTAGGCTTGTGTTTTGACCTCTTCTGCAGGTTTTCTCCTCAGTGACCCACCATTCCAATATCTCCCCTCAGATCCTAAGCTTCCTGCTGACAAAGAACAATATATTTGCACACTGGCTTGCTAACATAATGAACAAAATTTTAAACCAGAACTGCTGGACACTTGAATTTGAAATTCTCCGGGAATGGCTAAATGAGGGCAGCCACAGGAGGGGCTTAAAATAATTAAAGGTAAATTTGCACTAAAATTATAGAGGCTAAAGGAGGATGGTGAGCAATGAACCATCTCTTGTCCATGAACCAATTAAGGAGAAAAGAGCATTGAGCCCAAGGTCTTATCAAAAGATTTCATTATCATTAGATGATATATAGAACTGGCATATTTAGAGAAGGTTACAATTCATTCAGTGGAGAGGAAAAGTCTGACAAATAAGCATGCATACACTTCTTCTGAAATCCAAACAGAGAGAGACTTGCTGCTTTAAGATCCAATATTAAAAGGGATAAAAGACTACTGGGACTGTCTTGGATTGCATAATAATCACATTGGAAAATTCACATGGTGAAGCCTGCGACAGTCGCAACAAAAATGACCTCAATTCATTTGGTGTTTTGAATTTCCCAACCTTTAACTGAAAAAGGAATATTACAAGGCCTGTTCAAGTTGGCCAAACATTCAAACACTTTTATAGTCAGTGAACAGAGATAAATATTTTACAAGAGCTATTAATCCTAGGCTGATATCCTAAATGGAGTCAAACACTGTTGGGAGTGCTCCTATCCACTGACTGGAGAGAAAGCCTGGATATCTGGATATCTAGTTTCTAGATGTGTAGGATACATAACCTGACTCTTTCCCAGCAAGTTCTCGAAATGTAACTGTCCTGGAGCAAAATGGACAGTACTTGCCTGGACTCCACTCCAAGGCATAGGGAGGGATGGGGTAAAGAAGGTAGAAGTGGATTTGTGACTGTGGATTTCTAGAAGACAAAGTGGCAAAGAGCAAAAAGGACCATGGACTTTAGGAAAACAGCCATCAAGAAATGTTATTTTAACAGGTTAGAAAGAAAAAATAGTCCAGTTCTTTAAAGAAGCAACAATGAGGGCATAGTCAAAAAGCAGTAATTCTTCCAATCCATGTCTCATTGTCAAATGGTGGTACAGCACTTCACAAAAGATGCCAGCCTCTTGTGGGGGATATGAAGAAGATATCTAGAAATTTGAGGAAAATTAGGAATTGCTGAAGGAAGTCAGAATATTTCAGTCTAGGGGAAAAAAACTAGATTGATTTACAAAACTGTGATAATACGTTAAAGAGAGAGTAGTACACATGAAGGGGGATTAACCAGTTAGCATTAACATGTTTGATTTTGAATTGGCCAAAAATGCTCTGAACTTACAGCAATAGAAGTTTAGGTAGACTTTAGAGACTTCTTTCTCTAACAAGACTAGTGAAGTTGTGCAGTGGAAATTCAGCAGTCCCAATCTATTAACAGAGTTTTATGAACAGCTTTCATCAGTGCCTGCAATAAACGTAGATAATTGCCTTGGAGTAAGTGATGGAGTAGATGATCTCAGTAATTTCCTAAAGCAGACTTCAGGAAGGCTAATTTTAGCCTAGAGATGCTAATTCCTCTTGGATCGCTCCATAGTTAGCCAGGAACAGCTCCTTTAGATGCAGATACAGAACAGAAGTCTCCCCACTGGCCTGACATGAATAGTCCCGATATTTCCCCAAAGCTAAGTACACCCATCCTGGTCCCCTCCCTCCACTACTGCCACAAATAGTTTTGTGCTTCTTTCAATCCACTTACGATCTTCTCTTCCTGATCTTTTCAAATACCAGACCTCAGCCTGTGAAACCCAAAAAGATTCCCATTCCTTCCCTCTGTTATCCTTGTTCCTTATTTCTTAGTTTTGAATAAGTATAATTTATCAAGAATTTTTACCAAACAGCTCAGGCTGACAGCATCGTGTATGAGGAATGCCTCGGTCTCAGTTACAGCCAGGTCTGTTTTTCAGGAAGTGCAGTTACAATATCACAAGAGTCCTTCGTCTCCAATTTTTTTAAACAATACTAACTAATCAGCAGATATTGATTGGTGCTCTCTGGAATATTCCCTCAGGTTTGAAAAGTAGTCACAAGTCAGCAATCATTCTTAAATACTTGTACGAGAAAACAAGTGGCCTCTTTACCTTCCAAAAAAACCTCACAGTGCCTTTGAGATTAAATATAGTTTAGTAGGGCACATTGCCCAGTAGTGAGAAGAAAACAAAAACATTATCCCTGACAGACAGAGGCCAGCAGCAACAAAAGGCACACAGCCACCATCAGGCTTCTGCCAGGGATAGGGTTCAACTTCCACTGTGCAGGTTATGTGCAGGTTCAGTGACCACATTTCTGCACCCTTGAGCCACCCACTTTCCTCAGGGCAGGCCGGCTGCAGAGTGTTTTACCCAGTCCTGTCATGTGCAGATGCTTCAGTCTGCAT
The DNA here is from genome assembly GCA_013400655.1 of Mystacornis crossleyi. Lineage (NCBI taxonomy): Eukaryota > Metazoa > Chordata > Aves > Passeriformes > Timaliidae > Mystacornis > Mystacornis crossleyi. The sequence continues at coordinate 24,454 of VYZQ01013754.1, read as the reverse complement.
TGCACGTGCAGGGCTAACTGACAAGTGACACTGACCACTGAGGGCGAGACCACAGGTACTGCCTGAATCTCAGATGCACACGTGCAATTCCCCCCCCATGCTTCTTCTAGGAAGAAGGCAAAAAAACCATTTGGTCTTCCGGTTATAGGTGAATGTGACACGGACCCAGACCAGCAAGGAATCTGAGACGTTTATTCAGAGAAACAAGCTAGTTTTATACACTCCTTCAAGATCCAGTATTTCCTTATATGGTATTTTTCACTAAGCAACCTATCACACGTTGCCATGTCAGTAACAGGCTTTCTCAATGTCCCTGTATGGGGGAGATCATGCACTGCCCACCCGTCTGGCAGCCTCTGGCAGGCTCCTCTCTGCAGGGCTCTGCCGTGTGGCATCTCCTCCCCCCAAGGTCAGGCAGAGAAAAGCTTCTTTGTCCTGTCATGGCGTTCTGCAGGCACATCCCACAGCCTGCAGTTCAATTCCATCCTATCTCCTCCCACATCTGGTCATTGTATGAATTGCTCATGCTTGTCAGGAAACACTCAGGGACCCCTTGTTCAAACAACCCTCAGTTCAGAAATCAAGATTATATCTAAAGCCTCAGAAGATACAGCATAATACAAAGTAATCCAAAGACACATGCAGGTTTCAAAATGATTAGAAGAATAAACACTTAAATCTCAAGTACTGCTCAGCCTTTAACATTATGGTCTGCTAACCCCAGTGTTACTCAGCTTCTGTCTTATCTGCTGCTATACTGAGAGTCCCTGGGTGAGTGACAGCAGATGATGTGGTAGGACAAGGCCATGGCCTGGTATCAACACAGGCAGTATAGCCTCAGCACTGAACCCACCTAAATTACCATTAATACTCACTAGCCAGCCACAGGACAAGAAGGGCTGTGGATAACTGCTGGGGGCTGTAACAATAGAACTGTAGAATCATTAGGGTTGGAAAAGACCTCCAAGATCATCAAGTCCAACCTTTGACTGAACACCATCTTGTCAACTAAACCATGGCACTCAGTGTACACTCAGTGCCACGTTCAGACATTTCTTGAACACTTTCAACGATGGTGACTCCACCACTTCCCTGGGCAGCCAATGCATTGGGCATTCCAATGTGGGACAACACTTCCCATGAAGAAACTCATCCTGATGTCCAACCTAATGGTTTGGAAGGAAGCAAAAATGATGTTTACACTGTCAAAAAGGTCCATAGGTCACAGCTTCTTCCTTGGGAGATGCGAAGCAGTATGAAGCCAAAGCAGACCACTGGGCTGAAGTGTTGTTGGCAGGAAACACTTGAGGCTTGGCAGAGGAACTCAGCTATTCAAGAACTGCAAAGGGAGTAAAGTGAATGAGCATCTACAGACTCGTTCATACAAGAACAGTGATTCTGAATCAGATCCCATGAAAAGGTAAAACCACATTATCTGTTGACAGTCAGACAATCCTACTACATCATAGGGGAAAAAAAGCCTGAAAATGGCAGAGAGAGCACATGCACTGCTCTCTGTAAAAACCAGCATGAGAGACACAAATGTTGGTTTTCTTAAAGTAGTGAGACAGTGGCCAGAGAGAAGGAACTTGCTGAGACAGAAAAGCAGAGCTGCACTTGGTGAGAAGGTACAGTCAATGGCCATTTCTGTAAGTGCCACAACTAAGGCTCAAATAAGGAAGAGGTCAAGATGAAAGAGATTAATTAAATAGTCCCTTTAGCTGCACCCCCAGCTGGAAAAAGGAGACTGTTCAGGAAAAAAGAGCAAGCAGTAAATAGCTACAAATCTTACCTATTTGTAGGTAAAAAAACCAAACCAGCAAATATCATTCAACAGACACACTTGGTTTATTTTTCAGCTCCTTGAATTGAACTCACTTAAACAAGTTCATGATAAATATTAAGACCCATTCTGCCTAAGAAAAGCAACAATGTATTAACATAAGCCAAGCCAACTGAATACTGAATGCACCATAGGAATGCTATTGAATAAGAATGAATAAGAAATATTGAAGGCCTGGAGATTATTATCTTGATGATGCCTCCATTATTCATGTCATGACCAGAGCTCAACATTCCTATAGAGTAGCCCTGCATAGCTTCCAGCAAACTCCTGATTCTTTTCTATTCCAAATGGTGAAGGTTTGCCTCCAGGTTTTAAAAAGGTTTGTTGGTGAAGGACAGAAGATACGTCTTGCTGAGGTGCATGAACAGTTATTGACTCTTCTGAAAAATATTTATCATATTTATTACTTTAAAACAAAATTTGTTTGAATCATTTTCAGGCATTGCTTTACAGTTTTCCACACATAAATTTTGGATACAAATAACAGCAGATTCAAACACTACTGTCATTTCCAGTAGTCCATAGTCATCAAACTGGCATCTCTACAGCACCAGCAATACCACCTGCAATTTAAGATGCATACGTAAATAGTCAAGGGTGTAAAAATAGACTGTCAGCTTTTCTGAATGTGAATGCTACAGAGTGAAGTGTTGCAGTCCCTTTTCTCAGGTGATTCAGATTTATAATGAACAAATTTCTCATGAGTCCCCAGCAAGTTTGCAGACAACTGAATGTTAGCCAAAGATCCAGCGCAAAGGTAGGCTGAAACACAGGAAGAGAAGTGTAATAGTAGCAATATATAATTTATTCCAGTATCCCAGTTACACTTGTATCTGCTTTCATCTCCACCCAGATATTTTCCTGCACCTTATAAAGAAATGTCAAGCACATTCCTAATCTGGTGTTGAGTGTAATCCGACATTTGGAAAAGTTTGGTAACTAGAAGGTGAGGTCACATACACCCCTGAGAGAATCTGGATACTTCAAAGGATGAAGTTACCAAGCAAGCAGAAATTACTTTTGCAACTTGCACCACAATACTAAGATTACATCTTTCTCCGTTATTACTGGATGGAAAATAATCCTTATTCAAACACTACTCTTCAAAGACAGCCAGAGGTTCTCAGCAGATAGCAGGGCCCTTTCACTTAAAAAAACATGAAAAATATTTTTTAAATACTGGTTACATTTCTAAAAGAGGAGGAGGAAAGCTTCTCCAACACAATACCCCAAATGATGAGCAACATAGGAGGGTGAGAATGGCTGTCTATGATGGTAGAGTAGACCAGCTCCTTTCAGTCGGACTGCAAAAATCCCAGTAGGACCCCTAGTGCCCCTTGCCCATGGCTGTGCCAGACCAGCAATAGTGCTGTGGTCCTCACCCCTAATGCACCAGACTCCAGCTGCCCTTTCCCTGTATGCAGACTCCTATAGGCCCCTGTCATGGGGGTTTCTTGTACATTAGTTTTCATTCTGCCCAGCACCTTCCACATGCACCTCGTGCCCTTCCTCACCAGCACCTCACAGCACCATGGGCCTTCCTCAGGCCCTTTCCCACAGAAGCCAGCTCTGCGTAGACTCCCTCAGGCTTTCTTGCCTCTCCCTGTCTACCAGCCCTTTGTGAAAGATCCCTATCCCACTTGATGAGAGTGAATCTTTCAGTCATCACCATTTCTAGCCTATCTTTCACTAGAGATCTGATCATCTCCCCCTGCCGTTCCACAGCTTCATTTCCATTCCTGTCTTCCCTGCTCACAATTTCTTTTGTACAGCAGGCAGCTTCAAAACTCATTTTTACCATCTGGGAGACAAGACAGCATGCTTTGAAGAGTTCCCCTCCACCATATTTAATCCAAATCCTTTAGCCTTGTGGGGATGAGTTGGTTTTGTCAGTAATTTGAGTAATAAGAGCACAAACATAATTGCTAACTAAGCCAAGCTGTTCCTGAGCTTTCTTCAGTAAAATTTGTGTCCTAAATCACAGCTCCCTGTGTTTTAAAAGATAATTCCTCTCCCAACTCCATCTGTCTCATCAGAATGGAGTCAGTGCCTTTCACCTGACTCCCAATAGGCAAGAGAGTTGCAGGAACCAGAAATTTGCTAACAAATGATTGAGAGGATTGAGAAGATCAGAACTGCCAGCTTGCTGTAGAGGTTTTAATAAATGAGAACAGTCCAGTTAATAATGGTCTTTTTTAATCCTTTCAGATCTATTTAGTAGATGATAAATTCTTTTCAAGGAAGATATTCCCAGCTTCTACTTTGGAATTGGACCCCTCAGTTAATTTTTTTTTTTAATTCCATGGCATATTTGCCTTCATCCCTGAAGATCTTTTTTTTCTTTTCAAAGCCCATGAAAGCTCTTATTAAGCATTCATCGGAACACACACATCAGTTCTTGTGTATTGCCTTCTAGCAGAATGCTTTTAATTGAAAGGAAAACCCAGCCTCCTGCTAGGTTTGGGTGGGCTGCAATTAGTTCCATACTAGTTAGTTTTTCCAGAAAGTCATATAACTCTTCTACACAGGCATTCCCACTCTGGTCCAGCTGCAAACAATATGCTGAGTCAGCACCCAAAA
>VYZQ01013754.1:0-19424 GCA_013400655.1 Mystacornis crossleyi | reverse complement strand
TTGATTAAAAAAAAAAAAAAAAAAAAAAAAAGCGGCAGCAGAAGGAATTTTTCATTGAATTAAGAATCCAGTCTGTCCTCAAATCTACATATAAATCATATAAAATATGTGTTGGATTCCATCTGTCCTGGAAGATACCTACTCTGATCATGACAGCTCCTGGCACTCACACGGGACCTGCGAGCCTGCAGTGATACTGCAAATTCCCTCACTGCATGGTGGCTTTGGACTCCATCAGTCGGGGACAACACCTTCAAAGCTAATAGTGTGGGCCTATGTGGGGAGCAAAATACAAATGTCCCCTTATGCCTGAACCACACTGCTTCAGTGCAACAAAAACAAGGGTCTTCCTTACTTGCAAGGAAAGCAAAATCCACTGCCCTTCTAGTAAGTTGCAGTGACTGAAGCCAAGAGCAAAGCATGCTGAACATCTGAATTTCGGCAAATTCAGATGCAGACAAAAGTTGGAGGAAACTTTTCAGGGTACTGCTGGTTTATTTGAAGCCAACAAAGCATGAAATGGTCTTAGCAGTTTGTTATGTTTTGATGTAACGTGAGGATCCAGAATCTCTTGACAAGTAGAGTAGGAGCTCGAGTTTCAGTTCGTTGATTGGTGGTTTTCTGGATTTGTCCAAGAAATGTATTCAAACAGTATGTGCAGCAGAAACCATTGTAGTCATGAATGTTCAATGGCAAACATCTGAAAGTGGACATCAGATAATGAAAACAACAGTTAAGTAAATCATCGTTCTCATTTCCAAAGACAACTGTTAGAATTGGGAAATGTTTCGTCTTTTCACCTGCACCAAGGTTTGTGGTAAGATTTTTCTGTATTCTAACAGAAAACCGTGACTTGCAGGCACATGCAGAGCCTTTACTAGACCTAAGAAACACTTATGCTGATATCCATGAATTTTGTGGGTTTCACATCCATGACTTGAATCAGCACAGCTGGTCCTCTAATACAATGACTACTGCATAAAATTTCAAAATAGTCAGTCCATATTTAGCTTATTCTTTCACAAGCCTCTCTCGGCAGTAGTAAAAGACACCAGGTAAATTTTGCATTGTTAACTACAAGTAAAAGGAAAGTGGCACTTTTTTTCACTAGGGAAATATTTTATGAAAAAAGAAATCTTTATTTTCACTTTTTTCTTTGAAGTTTCAGATTTTCATCATGGGAAATTTTTGAGAATTTTAAAGGAGTGTTTTAGTTTCACTTTGATTCAAAATATCAAGGGTTTTTGCCAAAAAGCCCCAATAGTATAAATTAAAATGATTCAGAAATATTTCTTTATGAAACATGATTGAGTACGAAAAGCAGTTTTGGATGTATTTGCTGTGGGAAATTGAAAATTTCCAGTGGAAATAAAGTAACACCATAAAAAACCAGCATTAACAAAACAGTAATTTTGGTAAGAAAATTTTCTGCACTAAATACGGTGGCCAAGAGTAATTACAATTTATGCAAAAGCCTGAGAGAGCAACAATGGATTTTTGCAACCTTTTACAAAAACCCACCTAATGCAGTAATAATGTTGCGCAGTGAGAGTGTGAAAAGATTATAGTGAAATGTTTGTATCCCAGCAGCACCTGAATATAAACCATGTTTTTTTTAACTGACAACAGCTTTTTCCACACAAGATCTTAAATTTGCAGAAAACTATAAATAGATAGCACTTTCACTGAAGGTATTAAATTAACCAACTGGGTACTCGACTTTGTAATGTGGAGCAATGTGGAGTGATAATGAACACCATGTGTGTGTGATAATGGGGGTTGAAGAAAATAGATCTGGCCAGCTGAGTGAAAAGGAAATGCTAAAAAAGAAAAAATCTGAAGTCCAAGCCAAAACAAGTGACCTAGTGGAGCAAGTAAAGGTTTGTATTTGGGGCAGGCTAGAGGCCTGAGAGAAATCAGCAATTCAGCAGGGTATTTTTAAGCTCATGCTCAAGGCCCTCCTTATTCGGCAGGAAACTTAAGCATATGCTCAGAGGTTAAGCATCAGCTAAAGTCTCATTGATGTCAGTGGGTCTTAAACACATGCCTAGAGATACATATGTGCTGAAGTGCTTTTACAAATAAGAATGGACTGGGGATCAGGGCCTCAGTCCCTTGGTATTACATAGCAGGCTAACCCTGCAACCTCCTGGCTTTCCAAATACTTCGGAGTAGATCTCATTTATTATACACACAGGACCAGACTTAAGCGTTAAGAACTTGCATTATTGTACATAACTGCCATTGGCCCTTTGGTACCGAAATAAATAGGAAAGTACAGTTACATTTATAAAACACCAGTAATTTCTACTGCAATGTGTCCAAAGAATTCTCTTAATGACAAGAGTGAAAGCATGAAACAAGCAGAAATGTGACTTTCGAGCAGGTCTTTTAGGCTTTCCATTACTGATGTACGAAGACTTCCACAAGAATGTATTTAAAGATAAAACTGAATCTTAACTGAAAACTGACTTGCATTAATTTATTTTGAAAGAGCACATGCTACTCTTAATTTTTGTGCAACCAATGGATATGTACTTTCTTATGACCTTCTGTGCCTGATTAGTCCACTTATCAACCACAGAGCTGACTGGACATTGCTGTAACAATGGAATAGTCACTTTCTTTGCCAACTCAACTTCATGTAGGCAAACTGCAAAGCATTAATCTGCCATGATACAAATTTAGAAATCCACAAAAATTATTCTCTGAATCTCAGATGGCAGATTACCATTATGAAAAAAAGCTCCAAGATTTTTAGGTAAGTTATGTCACATTCAAGTATGGCTTGTCCTTCTTTAAAACTGCATGAAAATGTACCATAAAGCGGCAAGGGGAATTATATGGTCAGATTACTAATGATATTAAATATTTTTTCCATGAAGTTAATACAGAATTTGAAATTATCATTGAAAATCCTTCCTGTGCATTTCAGTGAACCCGAACAACCACTTGGTCTCTGCATTTTGTAACTCTCCAAGGATAAATATGCAGCAGAGGAAGCCGTAATAAAGACGCATTGCAGGGCCAATTGAGAACTAGTTTAGATGGATTCTGTAAATGATGGCCCATTTTAAAACACCCTTAATGCAACAGGAGCAAACTGGGGTGCATTTGAGCAGCAGGACACTGCCAGAGCACTGCTGTGTGCAAGCACTGCATTGCTTTTCTCTAGTGATGCCACAGAAACGATTATAGCAAAAAGCTCACTTTAACAAACAAACAAACAAAAAAAGATCACTTCAAAAAAATTTATGAAGAAAATCTATTATTTACACATGTGTTCTTCTTTTGCCACAGAACTCATGTCTTTAACTGGAGAGCATTACAGTTTGGCATTTCCTGAAAATGCACTGAGGAAAAGCCACAGCAATATAGTATTCCTTCCATAGATGTTAACATTTAAAGACTCACAGAAGCGGCTAATGTTCAATTTCTGGTTAACATTTGATTACTTTCTTGCTTTGTTTTTCCAGATGAAGACAACCTGGTGAAAGCGTTCCCACATTCTTCTTTGCACTTCTGCTATGACAAAACTTAGCTGATGTAGGCAAATTCAAGTTCTAAAAGCATACATTATTGTCCAATTTTGTTTCAAGTTTCTTCCTCTTTATTAACAATGGAAGAGCACCTCTTCCTTCTTGCCCAAGAAAGCTGCTGGTTATCATTCCCATCCCTCTAGTCGGTCGAGTAACACATGATGCTAGCCTAGTATAAATACGAAACAGGTTCCTATGGAATCTGAAATACTGTTTGTACATCCTACCACTGACCACAGCGGAACAATGGTGTGCCAATGACACGGAGAAAAAATAACTCTATTTGCTTGCTCTTTCTATGCCTCTGTCTGAAATATACCTAGCTCCAAAGCTATTATTTATAGTTATGAGGTGACAACTGAAAGCTAGCAGTCTGCTGAGTGAAAAAATGTTTGCATTTATCCTTTTTAGAGATATCCTATATATGCACACACATGCATGTGCAGCAGCTATTCATACTGGATAGGGAGAAATACCTAATCAACTACAGTGCTTATTCAGTGGTATGAAAGAAAAGTAAAGAAAAGTTCTTCATTTTGTGTGAATTAAGTGACAGATCTTCATTTTTTAAAATTATTCAAAATGCAAATAGTTTTAATCAAAGCCTACAGCTATGCTGGCATTGTTTAAAACACTGAAAAACAGTGTTGTAAATTTTCTGTGAGCACTTCCGGGTATCATTTTTAATTAAAAAAACACCTCTTCTGAGTTGCTTGCAAATATGTTTTTTTAAAGTCAATCTTGAGCAAAAACGTTGGATGGGATAGACATTAGGAGGAATTTCTTCACAGAAAGGGTTGCCAAGCATTGGAACAGGTTGCCTGGGGAGGTGGTAGAGTCACAATCTCTGGAAGCGTTTAAGGAAAGTCTGGATGTGGCACTTAGTGCCATGGTCTAATTGACTTGGGGGTGTTCAGACAAATACTGGACTCAACGATCTCAGACGTCTTTTCCAACCTAATTGGAGGTCTTTTCCAGCCCAACTGACTCTGTGAAAAAAATTTACATTGCTCACACAATCTCCAAAATGCTGATGTTGGAGGGGACTTCAGGAGGTCACCTACTTCAGCTGCCTGTCTGCAGGACTATCACCAGCACCAGACCAAGCCTACTACGGTTTTTTTTAGTGAAGTCCCAAAAACCTTTAGGGATAGATATTCTGCCTCTTCTCTGGGTACCCTGCTCCAGTCTTCCAAAGCAAAAAGATTATTCCTAGCTTCCATTCTAATTTCCACAGCCACAATTTGATGTTGTGACCCCTTTTTGGCCACTTGAAACTATGAAGAAGGGTTTAGCTTAATCATCTCCATAGCTTGCCTTCAAGCAGACTGGCCATAGCTGCTTCCTCATCAGGCTCTACAAGCACAGCATCCTTCACTTTTCTGTAAAGGACACATCCTCCAGGCTTCTGGCCTCCATGGTAGCCCTCCACTTGTCCCTCTCCAGTATCTCTACACTCCCAGTGTTTCAGCCAAACTCACACATCACTTCTGTAGTTATGACAAATAGGATGAGCTCAGCTTCACCAGGGTTGCTTGGAAGATTGTCACTGAACAACCCCTTTACTGTGCTTGGGATTTATGGTCCAGCCTTTGACAGGCCCAGCTGAGGCAGTCTAAGACACCAATGCCCCAGGCTGTGCCTCTTCCCAGTTCCAGAGGAGACCAGCCCTAGCTCAGAGATGGCAGAAACTGTTGTGTCCCAACAGCCCCTTTATGTTAACTCTGCGCTGGGGACAGCACAGGGTGGGAGATCATGAGGCCTATTACGGCTGCCATCAGTCCCTTGGAGGTCATTTCCATGTGGACTTTACCTCTGAATTTCAAACAATGTCATTATTCCTGGATCACTTTTCTCCATGAATGGGTCATTTCAAGGAAATATAAAAAACAGTTCTATGATCAGATGCAGTCTAAGTCTTATGACCGCTGCCCTTGATTTAAGAGGAGAAGAAATCCCCTGCACAACTCTTTCCAGCAGGCAAGCATTTAATAAATCTTGTGAAAGTGTGAGGAAAATATGGGGAAAAAGGAGACACTGATAAGAGAAATACTTTCAAAATAGATAGCAACAACAGACAGTTTAAAATAATTTTCTAGCCAAGAAATTACAAGAGTTTTCTGTCATAATTTCCCATGGAGGATAAAAGTCAAAAACAAATAGGTAGTAATCTGCAAGTCTGAACCACAGAAAATCTGTCATACTGTCCTTCTAAGGGAAGATTAGAACTTATGTCAAAATAGGAGGTCTGTGTTTTTCTAATCACACAGAACTTTTGGTCTACATCAGTTCTTGGTCCATGACTGCACAGATTATGCTGGGTACTAACCCTCTCATGAGCAGTGTGACTGACTTTGACCTCTTCTTCAGCAGGCCAACTGTGTACTTCCCTCCTTAAGGTGGGAGAGAAAACTACTGAACAGAAGAACCACATTTTAATAGCTGTGATTCCACCCAAATCTCAGTTTTCAGCATGTCAGGACATTCTGTCCATGTTTCCTACTGAGCAAAACTAACTCCACTTCCCTATTCCTTTAGGTATCTCCCTGCTCAGTGCCTTGTTTATAGTCTCTGGGCTGCTTTCCAGAAGCCATCAAAGCTGCCTGGCTCTCCCCACAACCTAGGAAGAGGGGATGAGGTGGGATTTAGGTTATCTGACTGGGGCCCAAAGCAAAGAGTCCAAGTATCCTGCCAGCAGGTGACAACTGCTTGGCTCTCCTGACCTTAGCCATCATGCATGCTTGATCCAGGCCAAATCCCACCCAGTCCAGGGGCTATCCATTCCTACAAGCCTTCAGTCAACCTTTGGGAGTGCAGTGTATACACATACGCACTCCTCAGGCGGTTCCCGATGAGTGTGCCAGGCCATTAAAAATGTTTCTTGTTCCCAGATTGGAAATATTTGACCGGTTGAAGAAGAATATACTTTTGGCATGTACTCCCAACCCACACTTTGTTTTCATATTCTTTGCTATCAGTAAAGACATTTTAATAAGCCACAAAAAAGTTCTGGATGAATTTGCTCAGTTAAAAGTATTTCTGAATCTACACTGTAAACAGAAACAGAGAGCTGACTCAACAGCAACACTTCCTAAAATCCCAAGACTCAACAGTAAGTTACATACAGGAAACAAGATAGTTGTAGTCATAAAAAGCAAACTCTACTCTTGTATTGGGAATTTCTCTCATCTATATGAGACACAGTAATAGGTAATCAGACCTCTTTCAATATTTGCCCAATGCCTGAGAATGCAAGTTACTTCTAGAGACGTAAAGTATAATTTAATAAGCCTATTGTGACAATACGAAGGAGACATCTTTCCCTTTTGCACTCCAGGCAAACCACCTCTGAAGATGCCTGCATACAGTTGCTTTCCAGCCATCAGCTGACACAGAAGGCAGTGGCAAAAGCCAGCAAATTCTCTCCAGAACTCTCATGGAGACACACTGATTTGGGATGGGATTCGGGATTTTGAGTCAAGCTAGATATCAGCTCAGTTTGTATCATCGCACCAGCATGGAGTAATTTCAACACTGCTGAAACCAGAGGAGCAATGCCTGCAGTTCCCTCTGCTTGGGTACTCTCCTATTTCCTTCATATCCCTCTATGCAGTCTGGACACTGGTACGAGGAGACCATGTATAACCAATTGCATGAAGCTGCATATTCTCAAAGAATAAACCTTCTCATACCCTGTGAGGCTGAGGCTGGAAGTACAAAAAAAAGGTTTAACAGGCTCACCCACCCTTTTTTATGCCAGTCTTAGGGCCAGAGGAGTCATCAGGTAACCCCTTTCTCAATGGAAAGGGAAAAAGAAAAGTAGTTGAGTTGTTGTTTTTGTAAACATTCTGTTCTAAGCTCAGAAATTGTGCTGTTTTCAAGTTTTTGTTTTTGCAAGGAGAAAAAAATTGCTCCCCTTCAAAGAGAGAATAGAGGTGCATTAGGGGAAAAAAAAAAAAAAAAAAGGAATGCATACTTTAGGAATGTTTCTCCTAGGGGAAAAAAAGGACACTCATACAAAAGGATATATAAGACAAAATTCACAGGGATATAAGACCACAACAAAGGAAATATTAAAGCTTACCAAACTTTTCTGCTAATCACACACCTAACCTGTCTGACTCCTCTCACACACAACCAGACAAGCTGCTCCTAGGTAAATGTCAGTAAGAACAGACTGCACTACGGCAGAGTCGGCATCTTGACCCAGACTAACACTCTTACACAGACACTGAGGACATTGCTAAAGAAACACAGGCCCTATTGTTAATCACTGCTTTTAGCAAACTTCCCTCACAGCCTGAGCTAAGCACCATATTAAATTGTGAAGAAATCACTAGAACTACTATGCTACAAGTGACTTTTAAATCAAGTGCATCAGTTACGCGATATTTAGCACTGTGCTGTAAAGGGTGGTAAATGGAGGTGTCATAAATATCTGACTTTATCATCTGTTGACTCATAATCCAGATGCCAATGGGATATAAATCATGTAAAGCATGTTTCCAGATTAGGAAAGTCTGGCTGTTCACTTTTGTTCTAGCGAACCACATTATTTCTTTGTAGGATCAGGAGTGCCCTCTGATGGATAGCAGCTATTACTGGGAAGTAAGAGCTGACTGGAAAGTGGCGCATCCTAAATCGTCTACACAATAAAAGATGTTCTCACTTCCTGCACTATACATTTACAGTCTTCTGTATGCTTAACTTCGATAAAAACCAACTTTGTCTTGTTGGAAATAACTTTTTGCATATTTCTCTTTCCATTTCTGTAATTTATATTGGTATTAGGGATGCAATCGGGGCACTGCATATGCATACATCTAGTTGTAAATTAAATAAATTGAAAGAAATTTAAGACATAACATATGAAATTTGTGTAACAAGATCTGAGAAAGGCCTTGAAAGGCTCTGAAAAATTCAGATGCCCAAAAATTCAGGTATTCAGCTGAATATCACGAAAGATATAACTGGGGAAAACAGGTAAACTCTCTTAATAAGTGCTCATGTGCATGTAAGAGCCCAAGAACTTGTATGTATTTTTCTAGCTCTAAAAGCTAATAAAACATATTAACTCTCTCTGCAAACTTTGCCTCATTCACATCCTTAGACAATCACAACAGAATTGTGAGAAAACAGGAAATATTTTTTCTCCCTTATCTGTCACTTTACCTGTCTGTCAGGTATCAAGTATCTTTGGGCTTCTTCTAATTTTAAATTTTATCACCTCTCATATCAACTGCCCTTTCCAAACTGATCTGGGAGCTGGAGAAGAGTCACAGACTTGGAGCATTTTGTGAAGACAACCACTGTGCCCAGTACCTGGTAACATCTCTGTCCTCCAGTGGAGTAGCAAGACTGGAGCTAACACCTTTGGTGAGACAAAATCCCCTGAACTGGTCTCAAACACACACTTCCCCTATTATACGCCAAAAAAATATAAATGCAAATTTGAAATATTCTTACGATACTCATAAACTGCAACTTAGGGTTTAAAGTAATTAATACTAATACTGACCACCAGAAGACCCTTAAAAAAGGCAAAATACTAAGACCTACACATTGTTTAGTAAGTTACAAATGCAAACACACACAAGTTTCAGAGCAAAACACATCTCCTTAAAAGTGCAAAGGATGATGGGTGGCATCAAGGAATGTGGCTGGGGAACAGGGAGCTGTGAGCATTTTCCCCGCATCTCCATCACTGCTGCCAATGTACAGAGGCAGCAGCCATTTTGCCCTGGGTCTGTTGCACCCTGTTAGCAGAGACTCACAAGCTCTGCTCTCTCACTGCTCCTTAATTTTATTGCTATTTTTAAAATCTAAACCAAATGTCATTTTCAGATTTTCCCTCTGATGAGGAAAGCAGGAGGAGATAACAGCTTAGAATGAAAGAGATCAGCACAGAGTTTTTTCTGTGACAGATTTTACTCCAGTTTTACATACACCATAGAACCCTAAATGTTCTGAAATAGGCAATACTTGGATATTATGATTGTAGTGTCCCTTTTCCACATGAAACTGCAGGCAGCTGAGACTCAGACTGGGGTTATCCAGACACTGACCTGGATGGAGTATGAAGCATCTCCTCAGCAAATCCGTTTCTGGAGAGCCCTGGCGCTCCCGTGTGAAGCCCAGCAGCCTGGCTAGCCCCGGAGGAGCGGGCACGCTGCCGGGAGCGTCTCCAGGCCCCTGACGGCTCTCCCTCCAGGCGCTGCTACCGCTCGTTCTGCCTCCGTTCGAGGAAAAACTGCTCAAGCCCTTGTCCCTGAGGGGTTTCTAAACCCCGGAGGTGATGCTCTGGGACGAGAGCAGGAGGAGGCAGGCGCCCGGCTCGGGCCGTGCGGGACCCGAGGGGAGTAAGGGGCTGCCCGCAGCTGCCCGCCCCGGGAGCGGCTCTGCCCCGGCCGCTCCTGTCCCGACACCGACCCCTCAGGGAGGGCACTGCAATTTCCCCCCTAGCGACGGGGAAGGGGGAACCCGCCGCTGTGTTCCCTCAGCTGCCCGCGGCCCCCAGTTAGCCACAATGCCGTCTAACAAAGTTTCACGCAATCGCTCCCGACGGTCATCTCGACCCAAGGCTTCAGCCTCCGCCGCGATCACCCCGGGCTGCGAGAAGGAGGCAGCGGGGGAAAACCGAGGCACTGCAGCTCGGAGCCGGCAGAGCCATCGCCTTTCCCAGCTGGAGGGCTCCCCGCCGGCCGCTGCCCACAGCGATCCGCCGCCGGCGGCATCCCAGGCGGCGGTGCTGCGCAGGGGAGCAGCGCGGGCGCGGAGCAGGAAGGGCCGGCCCGGCAGCGATCCCGGGCACCGCCGCACGGACACCGCGTGTGCCTCGGGAGCGCGCGGGGCAGCGGATGCCCGGAGTGTCCTGGAGCGCTCGGAGCCGCCTTAGGAAAAAGCTTAGGAAAAGGCAGAAAAGCGGCCTGGGAAATCACTTGGAATTTTAGCTAATTTATGCTGAATTGGTGGAAGAGTGTTCAGGTCGAAATGAAACATCTTTTCCACTTTTCAGTGGGCCCGTTTAATTTTCTGTTCAGATTACTCGTTCATGAAAATGTCTAAAGCTGTGCCTTTGGCGGTTTTTTTTTTCCCATTTTTGTGCTATAAAACTTTCCCGCACGTCTACCACTGCCACCCACATCGTCCTTTTGAAGACACTGAGGTGCTGTGCCAAGCCTCCGGGCCATGCTGCATCCCTGGCATCTCACGGAGCTTGATCCAAATCCATCTGAGTCCAGATCCAGCCTTCTTGCCTAAATACCCCTCCACTAATTAATTTTGTACTTTCTTGCATGTTCCCATGCGGGGTTGGGGAAGGGTCTGGAGCACAGGTTTTATGAGGAGTGGCTGAGGCAGCTGGGGATTTTTAGCCTGGAGAAGAGGAAACTCAGAGGTAAGGTTGTCACTCTCTACAACTCTCTGAAAGGAGGGTGTAGCCAGGTGGGGGTTGGCCTCTTCTCCCAGGCAACCAGCAACAGGATAAGAAGACACAGTCTAAAACTGCACCAGGAGAGGTTTACATTGTACATTAGGAGGAATTCCTTCACAGAAAAGGTGATTAGGCATTGGAATGGGCTGCCCAGGAAGGTGGTGGAGTCACCGTCCCTGGAGGTGGTAAAGGAAAGACCAGATGTGGCACTCAGTGCCATGGTCCCGTCAACAAGGTGGTGTTGAGCCATAGGTTGGGCTTGACGGTCTCAAAGGTCTTCTCCAACCTAATTGATTCTGTGATTCTGTTGCTGTCACCCACAGGCCTGCTGTCATCTGTGAGCCTGGTGAGTGACTTGCATATACACACCCCAGGCAAGTGGCATTACAGCTCTGCAGGAAAGGTTTGTAGCAGAAAACTGGAAGTCCTGCTCTAAAACCAGCCAAAGGGCACCACTTTAGATATTTTCATGAACAAATAATCTGAATACAAAATAAAACAGGTCCACTAAAAAAATGGAAAAGGAGTTTTATTTTTACCTTAACACTTTTCCACCTATTTAAGAATAAATTAGCTAAAATTCAAAATGGTGTGCACTTCCAAATTAAAAAAAAAAAAAGAAAAAAGAAAATTTCAGTTTAAAAGGTGAAACAGGTTATGCTCTTAGCATCTCTTCAAAACACTTTTCCATTAAGATTAATAGGAACTGACCCTTTTAACTTGACATTTTGTTCCAAATGTAAGCACTGTCCAGTGGGATAATAATTATCAACATAATCATCATTATAAAGTCACTGGCACTATTTGACATAGGAAATACTGAGACATCCCAGTTCTCTTCTGAAATCCCATTGTCTCTGGTATTTAGGTGTAGCAGTGTGCAATACCTGCTGTTATTGTTTAGCTATGGCAGTAGCATCTGCAAAATAAAATGTTTCCAAAATGTCAGATGGGTGGCAATGGTTGGGCTAAGGGGAAATATTTGTAGTTTTCTAAGAGGAGTTAACTGTGTAGGAAGAGATCAGAAATAGCAGCCACTTATGAGTATGCAAAATAATATGTTAAAAGAAGATGTCTACTGTCTACAGAGTCCTTCCTGTGTTCATGGCCTTTGGTGAAGTGCTTATGTTATCAACAGTGTTAGAAGGAAAGTACCTGAGCTGGAGCCAGGGAAAGAGAGTTACAAGTTTTTGAGACCGTCCTTCAGTGAAAATTTTATCATTTGAAATTGTCCTGGGTTTCTCTAGAATAAAATACTGCCTTTTGTTGCTGCATAGCACTGGAGAAGCAAAATTAGTGCCATTTGTACTCTTAAGTGATTGGGGTATTGTCAGTTAAGTAGTGTGACACCATTCCTGTGTGAACGCATGATTTAAACTTATTTTCCACATTTTTACTGGACTTACTCTTTATAGGTGAGGCACTTCAGATCCTGCATACCTGTCTCTGCCATAAATAAGGAGTCAGAAGAGCAATGCTGTATGCTTTGTTTTGCTTGTCATTCCCCTGATCTGAAATCTTCTTTTGATTTGCTGACGATTCAGGGCAATCACAAATCAAACGCAATAGATATGAGAAACGCAGAATTAAAAGCAGTCCAGAAACAGAACTCCAGGGAGCAAAAGGCAGTGAATTCCCTAGCCACTGGGATGGATGAACTTTAATTTGTCAATAATTCATTGGTGTTATGGAAAAGTATCAATAACAAAATGATATGAAAACACCAGTCTTGTTGCTTTATGGACAAATCGACCTAGCCAGTCCAACACCTTGAGTGAGGGGAGACTGACATGCAAACCATGGTCTATACATCTTTACCCTTCAGGCATGCAGAGGTGATGGCAAGATCAAAGAGGCTTTTGAAATGCCAAGTTCTGAGAAAGGAAATTGGGAAATATAACTCCAGAGTTAGCTGGAGGGGGCAGGGATGAGGGTCATGTTAGAAGGTGTTAACCACTGTAGAGAGAAGAGAGACTCTTATCCCAGATGGTGCAGACGTTTCATTGTTGAAATACAACTGTGACCAGCCCATGTTATAAGGTAATGAAATCTGTCACAACTGGAACATCAAAAGTGGTCACAGACTATAAAGGAATGGTGTTTGTGGGAGCAGTAGGGGCAAGAAATGTCGGACACTGGAGGCTGTGTCTCTGAGACACTGTAGTCAAGAGGATCAGAAAGGAGAGGAAGGAAGAGATTGTCTTGCTGACAGCTGCCCGAGGATAGGAGCGGAGGACAAGTAAGATATTGCTTCCTTTGTAATGAATCCAAGATGTACCTCCGTACCCTGACATTTACTCAGTAAACTGAGTTAGTTGCTCGCTCAGACAAGTCCTTTCAGTCCACTCTGGTTTTCCTATACATTCTCCCTACATTCTGTTTTAATTAGACCAGTTGAGTCTTTGATTGTTTGCAAATTTCATGCAGACTTTTCCTTAGCGGTGCTTCTAAAGAAGAGGAACTACAGAAAGATGCCTGGAGCCTATCATAGTTGGGATATTTGGTCAAAGGGTCTTGGACTATGGAGAATTCTCACAGGAGATGGCACTTGCAGAACTGGGGACTGCCAAACACAAAGGAAACACCTGGATGGTAGGAAGTCTTTTTATCTTCCTCCGATTTTCTTACGACTTAGAGTTTGAGTATAATGGAAGTCAAATCAGAAAGAGGGATGTCAGTCATCTTTCATGAAAATCAATGCTACAAAGTAGAAATGCACTGAAAAGTACAAACTAATTGCAGGAAAACAAGGGAGAGCAGACTAAAAAATGCAAGTAGCAGAACTAGACACTTCCAGCAGAGTGCAGCATCACCCTGGATGAAGTGTGCATGAGCATGAAGGCTGTGAACCACTTGCCTACTGACAAAATAATAGGTGTCTGCTGCAAATAAGCCTCTCAGAAAAATAACTACATCTTTCCATTTTTGACTTTTGAATAATACTTAGATGCTCTTAAATGATTGACTGTGTATGATAAACGTGTTGGGGATGGAAAGTAGGAGAAAGAATCTGGGACTGGAATTGAAAGTGGGAGCCAGGAAGATCCAGGCCAGATATATGGGGAGGAGTGGAGGTTTAGCCAAAGAAATAATGAGTTGACTGGTAGCCTGGTGATAGGGCAGGACATTGGAAATAAATTAAATCACAGGACTGACAGAGCAGAGAATGAAATGTGAGGAAGTACAGGGAAAGAGAACGGGATTAGTACCTGGAGCCAGAGACGGGAAATAGAAAAATATGTTGGAAGAGATGAGACAGGTGGGATCAAAGAGAGAAGGAATAAGCAGAAAGGATATTCTGTTAAGCAGCAAAGCCCATCTCTTTACAGGGGCCTTGGAATGCATATGTGGCACTATTTTGCTTCCTGTGAGTTTCTGTGAAATCCCATATCTGACATGATACGATACTGTCCTATCAAGGATGAAAACATGATGTTGCTGTCTCTCCTTTTGAAAAAAGTCACCAGGAAGAGGTCAATATTGTGGATTTAGAGCTCCCAAGCCAACTGCAGTATCAGGGAGAAAAGAAGATGCTGCCACGTGATAGAACTTAAGATTTTTTGGTCTCATTTTCTTTTTTTAAAAAACTAGGACATTGCAGACAAAGTGATTTTTTAAAACCTTCCTAAGTTTGCAGAGTCAAATCTAAAAAAGTCCAGCAGCGGGACAATCAGACGATTTTACCCAGTCCTCTGTGAAAAGGCATGATGTGTCCTTGGAGTACATGGCCATCTGTGCCTTTTCCCACTTATGGAAAAAGCTTGTTTTGGGGGTGATCTGATTTGTACTGTGAAGGAGGGTGACTTCCCTCCCTTTATACCTCATTTTCTTCAGAAATACAAAGGACATAAGACATGAGGAGAGAGGTTTGTAGAAGGACGATGTCATGGTTAGAGTCACTGGACAAACCCTAAAGAAGAGCACTTTATTTCAGCACCTTAGCATCTTCCTAGCTTTGCCATGATATCTAGGAATTCACTTGGTGAAACTTTGCTAGTCGCTTCTGTTCTCTTCTGCTGTTTTTGCTCACTTTTGTTTTCTAAGTGGTGATCATGCCATAGGGTGCTTGACTTGAGGATCAGTGGTGTGCAGTGTGTAGGACTACGAAAGGCTACAGCTGAAGCAGGACCATGGTTGAGACAAGGACTACACCCACCTGAGTTTTCTGGAGAGCCATGTCTTTGGAGACTGGAGCTGGGGAAGATGACAATTCTAATCTTAATTTCTGTGCAGCATAAATACCTGATTTTAAAAATGGTGATGATGACATCACTACATTACTCCAGAGAAGTGATCTAGAAATTAAATAACATTTTGGTAACACTGAGGATACAGCCACGATGGATTCCATAGTCCATCTTGGACATGAATCAGAAGTCCTATTGAAAAGGCTATTTTATGATCTTCTAATTAAAACTTGATCATAACACACACACAGTGACATCAAATTAATATTGTATAGTCAACATGGGATTCATCTGACCTAGTTTTAGTCATCTAGACTTGCTCCAGTCAGTAAGGATTTTCTTCCAAAGTAGGTGCCCGTGACAGGCAGGGGACTTGTCTCTCTGCATCTACTTGCTAGCTGCTTTCTCAGAGAAAATTTATGTAAGAACTAAGTATTTTGCTTCATGGCTTAAAAATTACTATGATAGCTCACATTGTTTGTGAAAACCAATGTACTTTAATAATGGCAGGTGCAAAATACACAACTACACCAAGTCAGTCAAGAAGAGACCCAGATATCCAGTGAATTTGATTTCCAAACTTTATTTTCCAGCCAAACAATATAGGTGTAAGTAAAACCCAACTTTGATCTCAAAACTTGTTTTATTTTAGATTCCTGCATTATCTTTTCCAGACCCTTTTTTTTCTACCTGATACTTATCCCTAGACAGTTCTTTGTTTAACAGCCTGCTCCATGTACTCTTAATCTGGACTGTAAGCTCTGGCCTAGGGGCTCTTTTTTTATGTGCTGTTTCTGTAACACCTAATGTCTGAGACACCTCCTGGGTTTGGAACTAAGCACTTCTATACAACAAATAATAAATACTCATAATACCAGTACCATAATGGTTTCAGTCAAACAGAAGTGAAGCAGTATATGTCCGAGATCTATGGCTGAATCTAGCACTGCATCCAGGAGGTCTAAACAGTACTGGTGAAATTTCTACAGTGAACCATTACATGCAGGTGCCATGGGAATGGAAACAGAGACTGAGGAAGTTAAATTTGCTTTCAGCAGCAGCACAGGGTTCAACCAACCACACGTGGTTGCTGTTCCATTCAATGGGAAGAAGTAGTGACTGTCCCTGACCAGCTGGAAGGGATGCTATGAGTCACTGGCACCTTCCCACTCAGCTCTACTCTACTGAGGGAAGGAAGGAGCATTTTTCTAGAGTTTTCTTTGCACATTTCTGACTAGCCATACTGCCTGAGACACCTCATTTGTGAGGACCATCGGCTGGACAGAGGTTCTTGCAGAGTTTCACTCTGATCTGGAATCAGTCATAGTGTACCCCAGAAACGTGAAGGACATGACAAAGGAACGAAGCAAAAGAAGTAAGTTACAGAGAGTCAGCAAAAAGAGATTAAGCTAAGTTAGCGACTGGAAGAATTAAGCAAGTAGCAAAAAGGGAAGTTGTAGTGGAAAGCCAGGATGGACCTGTTAGGAAAGCTTTAAGAGCAAAAAAGTGTGTAAATAAAACAGCCACTTGTATGCATGCTTGTGAAGCAGATAGTGCTACCAATGAGAAACTGCATGGTTGCTTGTCGGGAAGTAAAAACTGTATAAGAATGCCTTTAGTTCTGTAATAAAGGACACTCTTCACCTTCGCGTGATTGATACGTAGTGTTGTGGCATTCTTTGTCCACCCTGATTATGGCCACAAGTGGTGACCCAGACGTGATTAAGAGGAACTTGAACCAAGGACAGGACCCAAGGACATGATCCCAATCCGAAAACGTGATCTGAGGATGTGATAGGAGGAGCCAACAAGCTCCAGAGAAGCCTGCTGAGAGAGCAGGGGAGCCTGCCGAGAGAGCAGGGGAGCGGCGGGACGAGGCACTGTGGGGGTGGAGCCCGGTGTAGCAGAGAGGCAGAGGATTCCGCCAACGGTCCAGACCAGTAACCTCTAATCGACACCTGTACAAGGTGAGACACCGGGGACTAACCCATAATGGGCAACAATTGAACCACTGAGGAAAAGACTGTAGTGTCCACTTGGAAATTGATGTTAAAGCGCATGGGCGCAAAGACTACAGACTTTGCTTTGCAGAGCACGTTGCTCTGAGTGAAAAGCCAGGGCTTTCCTGCAGATGCCAGCACTGCCTTTAGCATGTCGGCTTGGAAGGCTGTGGGGGAGAAGCTATGGGAAGCAGTGTCTCGCAGAGACAAAGAAGCACAAGTGCCGACACCCACAGCTCCAGGCATGGCTCCACTACCCCCACCTCCTCCTGAGGCAACTCCTACAATGGAGCTGCCACAACAGGACATGTATGCGCCTTTACCAGCTGAGTCGGACAGTGACAGTGAGGAGGAGGGGGAAGATGGTGAAGAGGACGATATGCAGGTCAAAATTGTGGTTCGTCGCGATCACAGGCACAACGTTTCCCGCAAGCCTTGGACTTTACCCCCTTGTCGAATTATGGTGCAGCCTTGCCAGCCAGAGAGATTTTGGAAACATGTTAAGAGAAAAGCCCTTGAATGCAGAGATTGGAAAAGAGTAAAGCGATTAGCAATGCCTAAAGGCAGCATGGCAAAAGTGGGGCAAAAGCAGAAGGGGACTGGGAATGCTGAAGCATCCTCTTGTAATCGATGCAGGAGAATGGAACATTTTGCAAAACAATGCAGATCTAAGTATCATACCAATGGACAACCTCTAGGGAATTCAGGAAACAGGAAGAGTGCAAAAGAGAAAAGCACACAGACACAAGCAATTCCCCAGGGCATGGTGCCAGCTCAGAATGTGCTGCTGATGTAGGCTTATTCAGCCAACTTAGCAGGAGCACATAAGGAGCAGACGGCGTGGATGTTTCCACAGCCACAACAGTAACTTTAACTACTTCTCAGGTGCACAAGGTTCCCCTGAATGCACGCGGGCCTTCAGGCCACCAACTAAGTGCTTGCGGGGAGATTGAGCATGACTCTACAGGGAATCTNGTAGGTTGATTCAGCCAGCTTAGAAGGAGCACATAAGGAGCAGACGGCGTGGATGTTTCCACAGCCACAACAGTAACTTTAACTACTTCTCAGGTGCACAAGGTTCCCCTGAATGCACGCGGGCCTTCAGGCCACCAACTAAGTGCTTGCGGGGAGATTGAGCATGACTCTACAGGGAATCTTTGTGCACCCAGGAATTACTGATGCAGACTTTACGGGACAGATCTGTGCCATGGTTTCTACTCCTTCACCCCCAGTTACTATCCCAGAAAAAAATGCATATTACTCAACTTGTGCCTTTTAAGTCATGTGTTCCCAGGACAGAACAATGGACTCACAGAGAAGGTGCCTTTGGATCCACTGGAACACCACAGGTCTTCTGGCCACAGACATTTTGGGTCAGTGACTGAACATGGCATGTACCCTCACTTTGCCTGGTGCACACCAGACTGTGAGGTTTGATTGATACAGGTGCTGATGTTTCCATCATCTCCTTTTCTGCATGGCCTCCTGCATGGCCTTTGACTTCTGTGGGGTCAGCCTTCGCAGGGTTGGGAGGAACAACAGAGATTTATTTAAGCTCACAACCTGTGTTGGTCAAAAATGAGGAGGGACTAACAGCCACAATCCGACCTCATGTTGCCGCAGCACCACTGAACCTGTCAGGGCGGAATGTATCGTCAGCCTGGGGGGTGAAAATCGGCACGGATTTTTAATAGGGGCCATTGTGCGGAAGGGCGCATAATATCCTACACTATCTCTGCAGTGGCTCACAGAACGACCTGTATGGGAAAACCAATGGCCCCTATCAGAGGAGGAATTAGCCGCCCTTCACGAATTAGTTCAGGAACAATTATAGCAGGGACACACTGAATCATCTCTAAGTCCCTGGAACACACTTGTCTTTGTAATTAAGAAAAAATCAGGAAAATGGAGGTTGTGACATGACTTCAGAAAAATCAGTGCAGTGATGGAAAGCAATGGGGGCACTGCAGCCTGGAATGTCCTCACCTACAATGATATATATGGGATGGGACATTCTAATTGTGGATTTAAAATATTGTTTTTTCACAATCCTCTTGCATCCTCAGGACATACTGAAATTTGCCTTTACTGTGCCTNGAAATTTGCCTTTACTGTGCCTTCAGTTAACAATGCTGAACCTGTAAAGCGGTATCAATGGAGGGTCTTACAACAAGATATGAAAAACAGTCCCACCATTTGTCAGTGGTATGTTGCACCGGCCTTATCTGGAATCTGTGAGCAGGTTCCGGGTTCATATTGCTATCAT
>VYZQ01013752.1:2619-18189 GCA_013400655.1 Mystacornis crossleyi | reverse complement strand
GAAAAAAAATCAAAATAGAGAAAACTCATACTTTTGAATACAAAGGGAGGAAAGCAGGAGTTTTACAAACTGATATCCCAGCAAGGCTGCATTCCTGCCTGAAAGAGCACACCTGGGCTACTGCTCTGCTGTGCAAGAGCAACTTGATGTAGAAAAGGTCAGGAGGCAAGCTTGATGAGCATGCAAACACTGGAGGTAAAGCAGAAAGCAATTTGCCACCTCTCCAGGGCTGTAGATGTTCTAAATTCATAGCATACTTTGTCATCAATACAGCCTGGAATAAAGACCAGACACCAGAGTGAGTCAGTGCAGAGAACATTCTTTCCTTACGCATTTCTAATTTATAAACTAAACTTGGCACCTTAGAAAAAAACCTGCTACTGCCCAGGGAAAGCAGAAAAAGAGATTGAAAGATATTATGAAGCATAACTTATGATTTCACTTAATCACCACTAAATTTACACTTGCCAGTGTCTGCGTACATTTACATATTTTTAAGTAACATGTTATAAAGATTAACTGCTTTGCAAAAGAACTGCATTCAACGTCTGGCTACCTTCTCACTGCTTTTTTGGAAAGAGGGAAGTATTTTACAGCCCCACTTTCTTTAGTCCAGCTATGAAAAACTGCTATGGCAGTCCTACAATTTAAAACTTGCCAAGCTGAAACACAACCCTGGTATGATTTCAAGAAGCTTAAGAAATTGAGAAATTATAAAAGGAGCATCTGCATTACAGAGCAGAGTTTTTAAAAAGAAACAAACTTCAAGCAGCAAAAATTCTCTAGAACAATCCATCATCTCGATTAATAATTGAATACACTACCAACATATTGATACAGCAGGAAAACAACAGGGTTATAAAGGGACCAACAGAAGTAACACTTGGGCATGGAACCAGCCACCTGCACCGTACACACCACAGCACCAGCCTTAAATGCACTCTTAGGCTCCACTTCCTACCAGTGTATTTCTGTTTTGTTGCAATATAAAACCACAGCTTCTGACAGCAGGAAGTTCAGAATCCTTCCGTAGGAATCCCACGGAAACCAGGGAGCCTCACAACCCACAGGCTGTGCCCACTCTCTCAGGCTCCTGGTTCATTACTAAAAAGCACATTGCCAAGGAACTGTTAATTTTTAAAGCTGCTATTCCTCAGTTTTGTAGGAAATAAATCTACCTAGAGTCCACAGCTGTGAAAATAAAAATATATAAATACGTCTGATATATGAATGAAATTTCTAGAAGTGTCATTCCTCTCCTTCTCTTCCACCTGCCGAAAACCAGCGAGGCAGATCTCTGCGATGGACTCAGTGGTTTGGCACTTTCTTTACGTCTGTTTTTCCAGGCAGAAAACCCATCATACCCATCTCACTTCTACCAATACTTCTTCCCAGATCTAGGAGGCAGTTTGGACAGGGCAGAGTGGCTGCTGGACTTTGCTTGCTCAGCTGTAACTCTCAGTAGCCAGCGGTGCCCTCTGAGGACGACCCAGCCGAGGACATCGACCTCCCCTCCCGCAGGAGACGCGGCTCCAGATTTATCTGGGAAGGGAGTGCTCACTCACACCAACCTAAAACATTCCATATATATTTTTGCTGAACCGGTTTAGCTCTGACAGGTGTAAACAGTGGAAGAAAGATGAGGGAGAAGGCAGCGTTGAGCTCCACGAGCTCCTGTGCTCAGCCCTGGGAGCAGGGCACAACCGGCACCGCAGGGGTTTTGTGGCACTCCGGGGTCTAGGCTGAATTTCGACATGACAGACTTTCAGAACTTGTCACATATCCTGTATCTCTTCCAAAAATAACACCAAAAATAATAAAGTCTCACTATACAACCGTGCATGGTGCTTAATTCAGTTATTGTACATGATGCCTTGAATTCCCACCATTCATTCTGCAGCCTTTAACATCCAATTTGTTAAATGCCTGTTCTGTACAGAAGAGTTTTGCTGCAGCACCNAGCCTTTAACATCCAATTTGTTAAGAAGAAATTTTAGCAGCAAAACTCTTCTGTACCGAAGAGTTTTGCTGCAGCACTAGACACACTGTGAGGGGAAAAAAACACAACAGAGAAGAGGTCTATATAATTCTTTTCGTTTCCAAGAAAATTCAGGTAAAAGAATAATTCAAAATACTTATATTAACTTTAAAACTTAAACTTTAATATTAGCTTAGTAACTTCAAAAATAAATACTGGTAACTAATTTTCATTTATTTGTTCATCCTTCACATCAAGGCCAAGTTGGATGGGCCCCTGAGCAACCTGTTCTAGTGAGTTGCATCCCTGTCCACTTGCAGAGAAGTTGAACTAGAAAACCTTTAGTGTCCCTTCCAACCCAAACCACTCAATGCTTCACTTTTTAAAAAAAATCTTATTTAAAGCTTTATGGAATTATGCTCTCATTAATCTTCAAGTATTTATTAAGTCAATTAATTTTGGACTAAGAATATCTTGCATCAAGATTTCATCTCCACAGATAAATACAAACACCCGTTTTCATTGTAATTAGTTCATTTAAAAGGGACAGAATTTGTACTAAGCTGTATTTCATAATAAAGTTGCCAAAAAGTCTGGTCCACAAATTTTTCGCTATCCTAAATAAACCAGCAATTAAGCAAGAAAGCTGTTGTCTGCAACAACAAACAGCTGCAGTAGGTGTTTTACAAATAAAGCTGCCCAGGGAGGTGATGGAGTTCCATCCTTGGAGATGCTCAAAATCCCTCTGGACACAACTTGAGGCATGCTGGATTGGATCTCCCTGCCAGCCTCAGCTCGACTATGGTTCTCAGCCGCTGGATTTCCTCATATGCTCTTTGCCTCCCCGTTCTTCCATAGAACAATATCATTTTTGCCCCCCTGAAAAACCATTGAGGACATGGAGAACATAAACATTTCTTTTCCTTAATTTTATACTCAAAAATAGCAGTTTTGAAAAGTCATTACTAACTTTCACTGTACTTGCAATCTGCAAAGGGAAAAAGAAGAGAACATTATGAAAAAGCAGGAAGGACATAGAAAGAGCAGAGAAATACTCTGAAAAAAAACCCCACAAAACCAATTCCAGCTGCTGTGAAACATGACATGTATCAGAAATTTGTGCTAGCACACGTCTCAGATATGTTATTATCAGGCATTCCTCTTCTGTTCCTTCTGGAGAAGCTCTCTGGACATCCATGGGCAATATGTCCCTCAGAAAATGGAGTTTTTAGTTAGTAGAACCACACTGGATGTGTCCAAACAGTGTGTTTCATCCCTCCACAAAGCACGGGCCCACACAAGAAATGTTCCAGTAGTACACTTGGAAAATACTTTGTCTTCTTTGCTTGCTCTTAGCATATCAAGGCAACGTAAGGCTGGAAAAAAGCAATATTCAGTCCTCACTGCTCCTATCACTGGTTTGATTAAACAGAAAAACATAAAAAAACCCCAACAAAAACCCCAAAACAACTTAGAACACCCGACAGTTGATAATTCCCCCCCGAGAGAATTGGGAATGGAGCTCAGAACCTTGGTCCTGCCTAATGCTGTGTCTCCAAAGCCTCCGTGTAATCGGAAGTGAAGGCTGCAGTCAACACCCTCCCCACTGCAGCACACGGGAACCCTCCGGAAGCTGGGAATGAGAACAGGATCCTTGACCATGGAAGAGACTTGGAACTGCATCCACTGTTGAATACAAGGCATTCTACGAGTAACATCCAATTTTGTTGCTTTAAATATTCCTCGCAGACACCTGTGCTACAGCGCTTGAAGACAGATGTTGGCAAATCCACAACTCAAAGTCTGATCTCTGTTTTCTCAGTAGAAGAGTGAAGATAAACATTGGGAATGATCTTGAAGACTGGCAGTTCAGGTAAGACTTGCCCTTTAATTTATTCCAGTAAAGGTCTTGACATGACTATGAATTTAAAAAATCATTGATATAATTTATTTCAGAAGTTTGGCCCTTCAACTTGATTTAAAACCTATGAGCCAAGAAACTGTTTCTTCATTCCATGAGGATTTAGGTCCAAACCTTTCTTAAATTTCCTTTTAAAGGGAGTATCTCAGCAGAGGAAATTCTATAACTGAATTCTCAGCCGAGGAATACACTTCAGGAGGCAAAAATGGAGTGCTGAATGCTGGGCTGGACAACTCAGGCTCCAGAGTCTTGTGAAGCAGAAGAGAGTAAATCGAAAAAGAACACACCTCTCCACACCTTGCAATGCTGTGTTCTTATGAGGAGTTTGGGTTTTTTCACAATAAGATATGGGATCTTTTTTTCCTTCTTTATTCCCTACAAGTTACCTTAAGCATCACTGCCTTAAATGTCTGCCACAGCACGAGCATGAAATGCAGTGATTACAGATCATTTCTTTTTTGCATTAGAAGCAAGAAAGATGTCAGGAATCTTTCACTGGAAGTTATTTTTCACTTCCAACTCTGTACATTTGCTTGCTATGAAATTTTTGGGAGGAAATCTGAGTGTTACCACATCCGGGGATGCATATGTATCTGATGTTGTTTAGAAGAACATAGTATTCATCTCCTGCCAGAGCTGAAGATCTCACGGCATATTTAAGGGAAAAGTCAAATTGCATTTAAAAAATGGCTAGAAAATACAGCGAGAGTTTATTCCTCCAAATTATACCCTTGTTATGCCAGAAATAGTCTTCTCCTCTAACTACCCTTGCTTGGTGACTGAGAATCCAGGGAACAAACGCTCAGTGTTTGCAGCCCTTTCTGCACGTGTGGGTTCTGATCACAGGGAACTGGTTCCCTGCCTGACCACCTGGAACAGGCACTGAAAACAAACCAGTGTGTCCCAGATGCACAGAGATGCAAAGCTCTGATTAAGACACTGACAGGGCGACTGGCTCCTGGCACCCTTGAAAGGAGCGATACGGCAATTCTACAGCCAAGCTCTCCCAACTGAGCCCCTAGGGGAACTCCATCTATCCCAAAATACTGGTGCTAAAATAGGCAGAGAGATTATTTCACCAGATTAGGAGTCATCTCTGTCCTGTCCAAAGCATCTCTAACAGTTTCTGTTAGATTTAAGGACGCACGGTGCAAGGGGCACGATGATGGAAGAACAGGAGGCCTGTACAGCACCTTGGGGGTGCACTGCACATACCTCACTATTCCCTAAGACACTGATGCCAAATACTGAAACAGTCGTTTATGAAAATCAATAATTTATTTTCTTCCTAAACCCAGCTGCATAATTTATCCTCCTTCATTTGTGTAACACGAGATTCACCATTCCCACATTTTCTACGACAATTCAACCAGCAGGGGTGCAAAGTATGCAGGGAGGAATTAATATCCAACAGCATATCCAAAGTAGCAGCTCAAAACCCTTCAGGATGTTTCTCAGCACTCACTACAGATGTTTCTAATAGCACTGTGCTAATGCCTGAGCACTGCTCACAGCAATCAGAGTACTGCTTTATTTTCTCAATGAAGACTCCGCATAACCAGTGAAATAACCAGAGCACCAAGTTATAAACAGCACAACTGCTCATGGATTACAGCACCGAGAACAAAATTTGTGTTTTTATGTTAAAAAGCACTGGGGAAAAAAAAGAGTTCCTACAAAAAACATCTGTCTCCTTCCTTACAATAAACAACACCCATTTACAAAAGCCCGAGTTGCACAATGATTACACAAACCGAGGAATCATTTTATCAAAAGCAGAACAACGAAATCCTCAAAGAATCCTCTCTTGTAGGAAAACAAGCACGGAGATTCCAAATTTTTTACATACCCTGCACAAGCCGTTTACTTAAGCCAACACTGACCCCAGCAATGCTCGGCACAAGTGAGGCTGCACTGCTCAGGATCTGCCCCCTCCCACTATCCCACCGAGGGTTTCCAAAGGCACACGTCCCTTCCCACACCTGGGGACACCTGACGCACGCAGGGGACACGAGCTGCCTTCTGTGTCCGAGGGATACTGCCCATCACTGCCACTGGGATACTGCACACCCTCACAGCAGAGCCAGTGACGGAGCCGACAGCCTCAGCCAGGGCAGGAGGCAATCTCCAACTCCAGCACCAGGGCACAGAGCAGACGTGGATTTAGCGGAAACAAAGAAAAAAGAATTCAAGAAACTTTTGCTGAACCACTGTCTTTTCCTCCGAGAGCTGAAGAACCCCCAGTTTACCCATTTTTTCTAAAAAGCCATTATTTTAATAAACCGCAGATTTCGGAGTGCCCCACTCCAGTTCACCTTTTGCTGCATTCTGCCAAAAATGATTTTATGCAAGTAAAATGCAATATCCACATTACTTACCAAAGGATTAAACTATTCTCTCTGCTTTTTTTTTTTTTTTTAATATAGTTTCATTGGGGAGTGAAGAACCAGCCAGTCCACTAGCAGGGATGTGAGGTTGTAGTTTGTGGGGGTTTCTTTGTTTAGGCTTTTTGGTGGGGTTTTGTTTGTTCATTTCAACAAGATTAAATGTATTTTGAGCAAGATTTCCATGTATTTGCAATACTGGATTTCCACATTACTTGATTTACAAGTTTCAGGCTCCAATGAGTCTTAATAATTGTCCTTTTTGTGGTACAGCTGAATTGTTGGAGGACTTAAGTGCCCTGCACACATTCCATTGGGATATGTCTGACATTCAGCATCGAGCAAGATAAAACTCAGGCACTAATGTGTTTCACAGATACTCTCTCATAGCACATGGTGTTGTCACCTCACAAAAACATGAGATAAGCACAGATGCAATGTCCACTTTTCCCAAAGGCAAAAATCCTCCAGCACACAGCTAAAAGAGAAATGACGTTTGCACCTAAACTTAAAAATAAAAGGGAAAAGGGGAAAATGATACTACGAAATTATCCCATGTCTCACAGAAGTTTCTACTTCTCCTAACGCTTGCTCTTTCCAAAAAGTTCATTAATTTAGCAGACTTTTTTCGTCATATGCAGCAATTTTTGGGTTTTATATTTTGTATTTTGTATATTCATTCTTGTGAAGCAACCTAGAAGACTTATGAAGCAACTCAGCAAGAATGTGCATCAGAATAGCAGTTTATATGCAAATATCTCAACTGGAAAGACATAAATTGTGTTTAGAAAGTGAAAGACTAGACAATATTTTCTTCAGGGATCACCCCTGCAGCCATGCATGTCAAAAGTCCTAATTAACAGCTGGGCGCAGACACCAGAATACCACAGAATAACACAATTTAAATTAAATAACAGTTGCAAAATAAAAAGAATGTTTATTTCATAGCTTTTTCAATATTAGATTCATATTTGGCATCCACGAAGTCTTTGCATGCTTTCACACATAAAACTGGAGCAAGTATTTGGGACTCCATCCTGTGCTGCAGAGCTCAACTCGAGGGGACCTTTCCATTTTCAAAAAAACTTGGCAGACATGAAACTAAATACACTTGTTTGATAAGAGGTTCTGTACACTGAGGAATTCACACGTGTGAAATACAGACTGGGGCTGGCGTAACCACAACGTGCACTGATGAACCTTCTGCCAAATTGTATTTACCAAGAGCACTCTTGTCAGATTGCCTTGGCAGTGACATTTGGCTAAATAGGATTGTGACATTAAGGGCCAAATTTGACAGCCATTAAATTGCAAAACAAATCAGCTAATAGGAATCAGATAGGATTAGATTTATCCCAGAGACACTTTAACAAACATTTGATTTCAGTTAGGGATACGTTGGTTTACTCCAATTAGACACAAATCTCATCCCATTTACATAAATTTTCTTCTGAAAAAACAGATCTGTCTTTTTACGCACTGAAGTTGAAAAGATGCCTTCAACAAGTGG
This sequence comes from Mystacornis crossleyi, assembly GCA_013400655.1. Classification (NCBI taxonomy): domain Eukaryota; kingdom Metazoa; phylum Chordata; class Aves; order Passeriformes; family Timaliidae; genus Mystacornis; species Mystacornis crossleyi. The sequence continues at coordinate 10,396 of VYZQ01013752.1, read as the reverse complement.
GGGATTTTTTGGCACAGGTCTCCGCTGAAAAACACATCCGTAGAATTTTCTACTGACTAATTAGTGGCATGTCCTATTTGCCTATTGATTTACGGCTTCTGATTAGGCTGGCTGGGGAATGCATTACAAAACAGCATCCTCTCTGAAGTTATTTTATTTTGGGCTAGGCTGCTACTCATTTTCAGATACAGAGGTCCTCTTAAATAGAACGTAAAATGAAGGCTGTCATAAGTATAAATTTGTGTACAATCGAGTTCTATTACACGCTTTGATTACAGAAATGGAGGTCTTACCCCACAATTTTCCCTGCTCAACTCAAGGCTGCCTATTTTATGCTCCTTACATGGTTATTATTGCAACCACTGAAATTAAAACAAGACTGCCATACATTCAGGGTAGTATTTTTGGGAGCTTCTTTTCTTTACACACAAACCCATCTTCCTTTCTTTGATAAATAATCTTTGTAAAACGGCACCACCTGGTTAATGCTTTCCTGTCCACTTTTGCAAATAAACCAGAGTTCCCAGAGAGACCCCTTAAATTCTGGTTATTCCACTGAGGTCTCGTTTATCAACAGATCTTGGGATGAACAAGACAAATCTTAGAGGAGCTCAAAGCTATGAGAGTTTACACAAACACAACAAGCCAGGAGCATCAGGCACCAAGTGCCACTGAATATATTAATATCTGCAAGCAAACAACTTCTCCCAGTATTAATCATACAGCCAAATGAGAAGTGTAGAAACATTTTAAAAAGGAAAAAAGCATCCTCTGACTGTATAATCCTCATGAGGCTTCCAGGCCACAGAATGCAGGGTAACAGCATTCCTCCCATACCAATCCCTTGCTTGAAGAAATCAGGCCTGGAATCAGTTTCTGAAACTCATTTAATAGACCTGTTTTTCCCAAAGTTGAGAGAATAGACTAAAATTCAAAGAAATCTGCACATGTGAAAAACAATGGATGCTCCTAATTAATCAATCACTCCCCCAAAAAAGTTTTAACATCTCCCTATTTCAGAAGTAATTTTTAAGCTTTTGTAAATGTTAAAATATGATAATTTCACGTGCATAAAACTAAAGCAACTTGCAGTAATTAGCTGTTAAAGGGTTCATAGAAGTTTAGCTGGAAAAGAACTAATGTGCACAAATAAAAAATGTGCATCTCAGAAATTTCAATTCTGGAACATTACATTTTGCTCAAATCCATGCAATACGATGTTGTCAGTCACAGAGGAAAAGCATGGTGGCTACCCGTATTATAACCATACAGGGGATGATACATTGTAAAATTTTATGTCAGAAGAAAATTTAGAGAAGGACTTAAATCTCTTGAAATGAAATTCTGTTTGAACGTAAACAAAACCTGTGTATTTCGAGATCCTCCAAAATCCCTATAAACCAAAAATTTTAAATACGAGTACATGTAGATGAGAAAAACCTCTAAAAAGCAACACCATTTGAAAGCAAACAACCCTGCAAATAGCACATAGCTGATAGGAATGTCAAAACATGGGCAAGTGGTGATACTGAAGCGTCTACCAACATTCCTTCCTGCAGCAAAGAATGTTGGTGAAATAAAGCCCATTTCACAGGGTACATTTTGCCAAATCTGACAAAAGTGGTCTCTCAGTGCTTGTCCATCCATTCATAGCAGTCATTTACAAAACTATCTGTAATCTGAGCTGCACTGTTCTCCACGTCACTAAAAATTCTCTGCTGAAAAAGAAAATCTTTTTGAAAAATCAAAGCAGCTCATCCCATTTGGGAAGAATCAGGATGTGCAGGGCCTGGTGCTGGGACTGTGTGCGTTCCAGGAAGGCTGCAGGTCCCACCCGACTGCAGGTGCAATCATGCAGCATTGCATGCTGGAGCTGCAGATGCACAAACCAACGAATTTACTCATTTGGGGTCCAAGTCTGTAAATGAGCAAAGCACTGGCTGCCCCCAGCCCCTCCTGAAAACTCTGTATTTAACACTGCCTGCTATCGAGAGGGTACAAACTCACATCAGAACGAGCTTTAAATTGCCTGATTGTTAACAGTGATTTATCTCACATAAATCATGTTTGTTTCTACACAGTCCTCCACGTGTTACTCTTCTCAGTCCACACTGTTCGTGGATGAAGTTCTCGGTTCACCTTGGCTTAGGGCTGACCCTTCCATGAAGTTTAGCTAACAGCACTTGCCCTTTCATACATCTTTAAGTCAGCATCTCCAGCCTTTTTCCACTTAAAACATGCAGTTTAAAGCTTTAGAGACCAGAATAATCTGATTTTTTTAAACACTAATTCAAATAGCCAATACATTGAGTTTTTTCCTAAACATTTTTGAATGCCCCTATGATTTCATTCCTTAAAATGTACTTTACTCAATTGGTAAGAACTGCTGCAAGCAGTGACTGAGAAGCTGCTGCTCTTATATTTCTTTTACTGCTGTCCTCTCTCACTGCTCCTGAGAGCCACTCTCCCTGCACCATGCTCAGTTACTCTCGCAGATGGAGCCAAAGTCTCGGGGAGCCGCATCCTTTGGCACAAGCTGATCACTCATCAAACAAACCTGCAGGAAATCTTTCTCCTGCTGCTCAAAGAATGACTCAAAATTTCAAGGATCTAATCTCTGAGCTTCCCTTCTACGGCGCACAGATTTCCATCTGTGCTGTGCACAGGATGATTCCACAAGTGTTTCATGCACAAATAAACCAGAGCTATGTTTTGGAGGGAGTTTTATATTACCAGGTGTCAAACTCCCTGGAAGAAAAGGTTGGGTCACCATGTGAACCCACACTCGCATGTATTTTCCTTGAAATATAAAAAACATTTGCCAGTGGACACTGTTTTGCTGAAGAGATTGGGGTGCAAGCAAAAAGAAAGGAGAGAGAACGATATTCACTGTCACTTGTGAAACCCCTCGGAACTCACGGACCTGTGGGCACAGAGCCGAGCCTGCAGCCACGGAGGCACCACATCCAGAGCTTTCAGGTGGCAAGCCCAGCAAGGAGAAACCTACATGCCCAAAACCGGGGGAAATTCTTCACGTTAGGATCCACAAAGAGCCCAGATGAAGAACTAATACCTGTATGGGGCTGACTTCCTGGGGTTTAGCATAACACATTTTATACTTACGCAGTCATTGCTAAACACTGATTTTCTGTAAAACAGCATCATTTTACCCAACATGACAGAAACACTGAAGTTCGTTTTTCTCCCTCAGTCCCTGTGCTAATGACATATTTATCCTAAACAGGAACTAAACCAACCTTTTCTGTTGGACTGGTTTACAAAACAAGGCAGTCACATCACACCTCACCAGATCTGAGCTTTCCCACTGCCCCAGCACTGATGACATCCACAATGGTGCCTCTCACCACGGCATCTGTGAATACCTTAAATATATCACTAGCAGATCCAAAGAAAGGTGCAATATCTGCAAAAGCAGATGGTGTAATAGGCCTGGCCAGTTGGATAGAAGCCCAGGTTTTCATACCTTAAAATCAATTGAAAGCTTGAGCAAAATGAATCCAACAGCTCTCTGAATGTGTCCAGATTTGCACTTCAGCATAGTTTTTGCATGAGCAACCTCTCTTTACAGAGTCTGGAACAGTGCTTACCAAGATAAATGGAGAAAGCATGTTGCCATGTAATGAAAGTAAAACCAGGACCTAGAATACAATCTGATGACTGGTATATAGCACATAAAAATAATGAGAAATTGCAAAGAGAAAGACAATGAGGCAAACAGCTTCAAAGGATAAAATATTCCCCCAAAATGTCACAGTTATATCCATGGCAGAGAGCATTTATCAAAGGAACTCTCCCACATCGTGCTGTTTGTCCTCCTACAGCCTGAAATTTGGATTTGTATGTTTTCTTCCACCACTTCACACTCAAAAGCCTCAAAGGAGCATCCCAAGTAAACAGAGACCACATGAGAAAACCCTCATGACCCTAAACGTTATAATGGACTTTAATGCTCACCTTTTGAGCTGCAAGCCTACAGCAGGGGCCCTTAGGGTGTATCAGTGCACCAATATTTCCAGCAGGAAGAGCCTCTCAAAAGCATGAAAGAACTTAACACAGAAACGGGAATTTTTAAAAGATTTTGCTTAACATTTGCAGTGGGACTGCTATCTACAGTTAGCTATTTCAACAAAAACACCTGCTTGCTCGAGAGAAAAGGCACTCCGAGGTGGGTTGATACAAAGAGATTAAACCAAGGAGGACTTCTTTATAGCCTTGATTTCTTCACAAATCAACTGATTCTTCCATTTGATCAAGAAGACAAAAATGTAAATCTTGTATACCGAAAGGCTGCTACAGAATATATACAGGAAGAGAAAATTGTAGCACCCAGAGGCAAACATTTAACATTTAACAGTCAGATGGGGAAGTACAATATAATTAAATGTTCAACATTACAACTCACTGACAACACTTATTTACTTACACCATGACTAAACCCAATCTCATGCCCTGAGGCTTAACTTGCTCATCTAGGAGAGAAATGAGATCTTTTTTCCACCTCTTGAACCCCAGTTAGAACTATTTTAAAAAGAAAAAAAATCTTTCTTATTAGTTTAGTTTAACATAATGATTTTTTCAATTACTATTATTGAATCTTAATTATTATAGGTTAGCCAGAGCACGTGGCAGGGTGGGGGGGATCAGATCACTGCTTTGAGATCCCATGTGTGACAGTGATTTCCATCAGAGCAACCTTACTCCATAAAGGGAACGGACATTGTTTCTGAATCATTTTTTCTGCTTGTAAAATAGAACTGGGCTTTTCACTCTAATCCTTTCTGTAACTGAAGACACATCCAGCTCGAGCAGGATGGAGCATTTTTTGGGTAGGTCTCTCAGGTCTTACAAACTGGTGCTCTACTGGTGTCTGCCTGTGGGCTACAACTCCCCTGTCAGGCTCAATAAAACACTGAGCTGCAGCAGCTTTGGGTTTGGAGAAGTGGGATCCAGGGGAATTGGACAGCTTGGAATACACAGAAATTGAAATAAAGGTGCTTAAACAGCACCTCAGGGTCTCAGGCACCATAAAACTACAAAGCCTTCAGCCACTGAATGGTGCCTCTCGGGAGATGATATTTCTTAAACAAGACTAGATTTATTCCGATTCTTTATCTGTTGGAATCCTCTATCTGAGCTTTGAAAAAGTCAGCCTGAAACACGGATTCCTTTCTGCACAGAAAGATGTCCTCTGAATCCCATTCCCATATTTTGATATTCCCTTCAGTTATCAAATACTTCAAACATTTGCAAGCTAAAACCTTGATGTTTTTAAATAGCACAGTTTTATCCATCCAAAGTAAAAACCACTTGAGCAAAAAGTATCACTGCGTGGTTTTGCAGCTAACATTTCTTTATAATGTCATTTAAACTTAGATTTCTTTATTCAGTGCAGTATTCTTAAATTTCTGAAACTTAAGGAACCATAAAAATGTATAATAAGAAGAAAAATACATGTTGCATTCAACAAAAGTACTTTGGAAATTGGATATTTGAAAGATACAAAATTAAATTAGCTGATGGTCTCAGTGCTCTAAAGAAAAAGCAAAAGACTCCCTGGAGTGGTGGCAGAAAAGGAGATAGGGAGCCCTGCAGTCTGTTTTCTGAACCGATTTGATGTATGTTCACATGCAATTTACAAACCCAAATAACGAAAAAGCCCACGTTATTTGGTTCACACAATTTCCTAACAAAAACAACCAAAAAGGATGCCATGTTACATTGCAAATCTCTGAGCTAATTTAGAATTTAAAAAGGGCAGCAAATACTCAGCTCTGGCCAGACCCTCCCACAGTGGCTCTGCCCCTTCCTTTCCGTGTTCCTGCACACTTGGTAATTCCTCTCTCCACTCCATTTGTCCTTTGGCATCCTTTGCCTTCTCTGGCCTCCTCACCAACCTCTCCCGGGACTCTGGGATTAATAATTTTGTGCCTGCGGTCCCTGCCTGTGCCCTGCACCTGCCACTCAGGGCACCACTGGATATTTACAGCTACACCACGTTGAACACCTTTAAATCTAAACCCCAAGTCAGGCTCTAGAGCTAAAATGTTTAATCCACAAATTCCTGATGTTATAATAACATATATTAAGTACTTCCTTAAATTCCTTCTGCCCAAAGGCCTTTTTTCTTTCCAGTCAAACCAACTTTAGTTGGGATTTTCACTTACTGTTGAAATTATTCTAAGACTTCTGTCAATCTGAACCTATCTAAATAACCTGTGTTTTCAAATTAAAGAAGCATCACTGCTAAAGCAGTATCTATAATATTTTTGTATTTTTAATTAAATTCATTGAAAAACTTGCCCCAAAGAAAACAAACATATATTTCAAAAATTTTCTTTTAAAAATCACTGGAAATATTTAAAATACAACTTTCTAGCAGAACCTTACTTCAATATTAACTTCAGAATTGGGATATTCTATGCACAGAAGTAATGTCCTACGTTATATTAACCACACAAACCCTCCAGAGCTATGTCAACTAAGTCAGTGCTCTGCCATAATGTCATTATCTCTGAGTCCCACAGCCCCATTGTGAGAAGCTCTTAGCATCTTTCATTCATTCTTGTAACATTAATCGACATTTCTGATGTAGAAAGGTTATGATCTCTTCAAATCAAAACTAAGTTTTTGTAACTGCGTGGGTACTTCTTCCTCAGAAACAACTAAGTATAACTATTGTATCTCTACAACAGAGTTAATTCTCTGATAGGCCCCTCTCAAGGCACTGAACTGCCACATTTTCAAGATACTGGTTTTCAAGAGTCCTTCCCACTCTACACCAACCCCTGCATCAAGTGCAGGCAGCAGCTCCAGGAAATGTAATTACTGAACAGCCTTGTATATTTTGTAACTTGAACTGGAGAGCTCCAGTCATCTGAATTCCCCTTAATCAATCTTTAGCACAAGAAAACCTTCTAATTGGAGCCACAAAAAAAAAAAAAAAAAAAAAAAAGTGCCTCATTAAAAGACCACACAACAGCAAGGAAAGGGGACATAAGTTTTGGGTTTGCTTATTTTAAATAAACTGCAGGAATTTGTGAGTCCTTCAAGGAGATTCAAAGCAGTTAGGTAAATGTATGCCATTTCTCTGCTAGTCAGTATTTCTGTCCCCATTTACCAGTTGCTTTAATTTAAAAAGATAGTCCATAGTTTGTTCCTCACGTGTGCAAGAGGCACACATGGATAAGAAAATAAACTGAAGACAATATAACTGTCTTCCTAGCAATGTGACCCCAAAAGACGTGAAACGTCAGCTTAAATATACAAATTTGTCGCTAAGAAAGGATTACCCAGTTGGCCCACGATGCTGGTATGGACCATTATAAAGGCACAGGCGTGTGACACTCGCAGATGCAGCTGCAGGCACTCAGAACTGTCCCCGTTTACACAACTCCCTGCAGTAGCTGTACAGTCAGTGCAGTGCCCAGATCAACAAACATGCCTGCTTAGACCCTGAGCAACTCAAATTCAAACTTGCCTGAAATTACCACCTAAATTCAAACATTTTTCTCTGGTCTTAGCACGTTTTGTTCTGCAGAATTTCAACAGCCACAGGACACAAGACTCCGTGACATCAGAAGGGGAGCTGGGAAGGTTTCACGCCTGCAAGCGCCTCAGTGACTTCACAAATTCATCAATATCCAAACGTGCTCCTTCCGTGAGATTAAAGCTCAGTTTGCAGTCCGGCTCTTCGGGAACACACGCTGCCCTCCTCCCTTTCCAGCTTTTTCCACGATTTAACCCGACCCACGTACAA
>VYZQ01013751.1:76189-90493 GCA_013400655.1 Mystacornis crossleyi | reverse complement strand
CACCCAGGGGGTGACCTCCACATCTACTCTCCATTTCTGGGGCCTCAGAAAACTATAAAACATCATTTTATCAAGATGGCACCAGAAAAATGAGCACAAATACTCACTGCTGCAAGTGACCAGGGCTCTTCCTCATAGCCAAAAATGAAGCAAAGGAGAAAAACTTAGAAAAAATTGTTACTGGCTATGGAAGTTGCCGGGGCTTGTGATGTGTGCATGCTCGCATGTATAATGGTAAGGTAATGTGGAGGACAAAGCTCCTGTTAACCCTTTGCACTTGAGCTCTAGCAATAGCACTTAAAATTTGTTCAAGACTTTTAAAACAAAACAATCCTGTGTCTTCTTGTACACTTTATGTAGAAAATGCCTTACCCAGAAGTCACGTAGAAAAGAGAAAATAGGAATGTGTTTCTTGTTCTGTGTGAACTGTAGGAAGGTTATTCCTTTATATTTAACCTTCAATGTTGAGAGATGAGTGTGTCGTTTTGTTGTTTGCATGAATTGCATTCCTGCACAGATGTGGGCTGTCACTCCTGAGGTGCTACTTCTTCTGTCATTAAAGAAACACTGTAGAAAAATGAGTTTGTGTTTTCAGAAATATATGGAGAAAGGCTTAAGCATGAATTGGAGAAGGGTGTAGAAATTTGCAGTGATGTTCATAGCATCATTTATTAATTATAATAATAGCAAATTATGATAAGTTCTCTGTAGTTTATTTAAATTTGCTCCACTGCTCATGGCTGACTAAACTTGAAGGGACTCCTGGGCATAAAAAACAAGCTCTGCTGAAATTATTTAAATTAACCTAAACATTTAAACGGGTGTGCACTTTTAACTGGTAAAATTTATCTTGTGGCAATGCAGCCGTGTGCTGCACGGCAGTAGAGGGTTGCTTCAAGAAATTTATGCGATGTGCAATGAGGGGATCTTTCAAATGTGTTTTAAAGGCATTGCCTTACTTTCCTTGCACTTGTACTTTATTCCCTTATATTGGTTTTGCCACAAGGTCCTTATAGCAAAGTGTTCCTCTGATGTTGAGACTGACAGCTAATTTGTTTCAAGAGATGACTTTACAATGATTTTTCTTTCCTGCGAGTCTTTATAGCTACAGAGAAGGAAGCTGACACATAAGCAAAATTTCTTCCTCTCCTAAAATTTGTGCTTAATGATCTTGCCTCTTCCTCAGTGCTGTTTTTTCCTGCAGTGTCCTAATCCAAGCTCTGATCTCACTTTCATTTAGCGTCTGAGCTCTGATGAGCTGTCAACACTTGATGTCTGTTTCACTCCTTAGTCTCTCATTTAAGAGTGGAGTATTTGACTCTCTCAGTGGCTCTAGACATCAGCTAAATTTTTACAGGACTCTCTTAAAGGAATATTTTGTATTTGTTGCCCTGCTAATGGAAGATGTGAGAGCTGCATTTGCCCTATCCCAGCATGCACATGGGAAATTATCATCATGTCAAATTACGGCTGCTGACTCCTGCTAGACAATCTCCTGCCTTATCTTATCTATCTACATTTTTAATGCCATGCTCATCATTATGGCATCTAAGTGCCTTAAAAGTTTTCCATTGCTTCAGAGGAAAGATGTATTTATGTGTGTGTTAGTGGAAAACTTTCCCTGGTTCTGGCTGTTTGGTCAATCTGTGTGTGAACAAGGGTGATAAAAGTTAAAGTGAATTAACACTGGAAAAGTGACCTTTTAGTGCAACCACTGCAACAACCTTTGATTTGACAAATGTGATCCTTGTTGTTATTTTGTCCAAAATACACTGTGTGGCTTTTACTTCTGGTTATGTTTGGGGATTAGCTGGATTATGCAATGCTTCTGGCACTGGTGGTGGAGTGAGGCAGCAAGAACTGACACAAGCTCTTGCTCTGTTCCTGTTCATGCTCTCACTGATCTTGGGTCTGGTTTGAAGTATTTGAACCTTTTTTGGTTGCCAAGTAGGTGGCACATTCATTGGAAATAAACCAGTTTGGCTTCTGTATTTAAGTTTTACTTTGTACTTCACATTGTAAGGAGATGTTGTGCAAAGGCTGTTGGATGTTCAATAAAACAGTTTAAATTACAAATTGTTGAGATGGCAAGAAGCCCACAAGGGATTTCTTCCTCATTAATCACAATTCTGAGCAAAACCATCATTTATGTCTCATAAATGTTCTGGGATGTCAGTTGTACATAACTGCTGTTTATTTTTCAACATGTACCAAAGGGCATAAGAATTTAAAATAAGGGTTGAAACCCACATGTGTATATAGGCATGTGCTTCTGCATGTGTGAGTGCTGCTGGCACCCTTCACATGGCAGAGCTGTGTCTCTAGCTCTTTTACTGTCTTCCACTGACTCCAGTTTCTCAGTGTCCAGAGGTCTGGTCTGAAGGCAGCCACCTGACTAATGCTGGAGACCAAAGAGTCACTTGCTAAGCACTGCCTTTGTCCTTGAGACCCCTCCCAGCTGTCAGGACCCTTGTATGGCTCCTGGGGTATCAGATTTTGCCTGTGCACTGGCTGTGGTTGCTACTGTGCCTTTCCTAGAGGCTGGTGTTGTGCTGTGCACTGCTGCTGCCCAGCTCAGCGCTAGGCAGCAGGCTAGTGAGCTCTTTGATCCTCTCCTCAAGTCACAGTCGATCCACGGAGATCCCTGTCTGACCTGACAGCTCTCCATGTTTTCACCCTTTGACCTAGAGCAGTGGTGCCAAAATTAGCAGGCCAAAAGCAAACTCATACTAGTTTATTATTTGCAGCCATCTGTGGTAAAGTGTGACTGTGATGTTATTTGCAGAGTTCCTCTATCAGCTGGGAGGGTGATGCTTGTACTCTTTGGTGATAATTTGGCTTGGGGGAGCAGGCCAAGGGTTGAGATACTTCAAAGAGATTTTACTATTCTTTCCTACTGTTGTAGAGATTTCAAGGCAAATAAAAGTAGTAAGTGTAGATTCTCAGGTCAAAAGGAGTAGCTGCCTAGCAGTTAGTTCTTCCATCTTGCTAAATCATGGGGAAGGGGAACGCAGAGGTGTGTCTTGGTGCCAATGAAAATATTTTAACTTGCCTAACATCTCACTTAGCTGTATTGCAGGTTGCTTTCTTTTTCCTGTATTTTGGCATAACAGCAGCTTGCAAACAATGCCAGAGTTTCATCTGCGAGTCTCTGCACTGTTAGAGATCAACTTGTTCTGCTGACATGCTCGAAAAGAAAAAGTCATAATGAAACACAAGAAGGAGAGAGCTTAATTTGCCCTGCAGACTGTACTTCATCCCAGTCAGACCGGGTCAGTACAAAGCAAATAAACTGCAGTCATATGTGTTCTACTGTAGGAGCTGTTGTGCTGCCTTTGATCTTGGAGAAAGTATGAAACTCCTGGATCTGACTCATCAAGGTTCTCCTTCCTGCACCTAATAAAAAACATACAAGCCATCCTGTTGAAGTCAGTGGGATGACCCACCCGTATGCCTGAATTTAAGCCCACACCTAAAATGTTCTGCTTATGTAGGGAGATTTCCATCTCTCTTGGACAATGTTGCTTGGACTTCCACTGAGCTGTTCTACAGGAAGAGCAGAAGTTGAGAGGACACGAAGGGGAAGAGAGAGATTTGATCCAGATCATCCTTCAGCAGACATTTTTTTGCTACTCAAGGTGCAGTTGCTAAAGTCGGTGTGATTGGCTTTGCTGCGTGTTGAAAGATTGCTTCCTCCAAGCTTGTGCTCCAGTTTCCTGCCTTGTAATTAGCTCTTCCACATGGTTACCCCAACGCACACAGCACGCAGTCATGTGATGAGCTTATGGCACTGGACATCCTCAGCTGGCCGAATCACAAGGCAGTGCATTAAATCCTGGCCCCCAGATCTGCCGGACAGTAACACAGGCTGATGGGCAGAGGGGCTGGCTGTGGAGAAGCAACCCCTGAGGGCAGGGACTTGGCTGCATTTGGGCAGAAGGGGATTACTCTGGTGTTTTGAGAAGCACAGTGCCTTGTCTGTGCCAGGAGAGTCACAGCAGATGCACCAGCCAACTGTGCAGGTCCCACTTGGAGATGCCTGCTGTCCTGGAACCCATAGCACAGGCGCTTCTGTAGTGGGCTGGGCTGAGACATCTTTTCCCTCTAATCTCAAGGGGAGAAAAAAAGGAAAGGAGAGGGATGCTGCACTCAGGAACAATGTCTGAGCACCTTACACTGGGAAATCAGATTTTAGCCATGGAGGTTCGTTCTCTGAAGAAGTGTAATAGTGATGCTCCATCTTTACAGGCAGCTCCAGCCCCAGGCAGACGCTACCATCACCAGGCATCTCCCTGGCTGCTCACTGCTCATTCTCCCCAGTGGCTGACCCTGGGGTTTGGGGCAGCTGCAATTCCTCCCCACTCATGAAAGTCACTGGGCAGTACTGACATTTATTTTCCACTCCATTATGCCTCAAAGGCCAAGCTTTCATATGGACCAAATTTTCACCTGTCTGCTAACTGCCATGAAAGACTCTTGAGAAGCCCAGGAGAAAAAAGTGAGGAGGATATGCTGTGATTTTGTCAAATCTGGCTTGGACTGAGTTACACAGCTTTCTCTGCACAGAGGGACTCTGGACTGAAACAGAGAGAGTTTGACTCCAGATTTCACAGTGAAGATTTACCCTTTCTTTGAGTACCTGGAGTTCTCAATTAAAATCTTAACTTGAAGAGACAGATATAATTTCATTGAATCTGACTCTTCAAACCCTTTTGTGCAATTTTCTGGTTTATAAGGTTTTATTTTAAAGCCTCTGTTTTCCAAAGTGGTGTTTGGTATCTTGTTGCTTTCATGTCAAAACAACTGGGAGCAAGGTGACCTGAGCTCCTTTCTAGAGCCATGGCAACAGAGGAGCTCATAAACACAAACAAGGTCAATCCCAAACTTGAATTATGTCAGATCAGCCTCCTGATGTGAAAAATAAAGAAGTGAGCGAAGAATCTACTAGAAAACACCAAATTAGATACAATAAGCACCTCATAGTGTTAGTTTAATGTACTTTAAATGTTTCCAATATGTTTCACAAAAGATTGCTTGAGGGATAGGTACTTGTGGAAGGATGAATGTTATCTATAAGGGTTTTTCAGTGGCAGGAGATTTGCACCACAACAGGCAGCTGTTCTGGCTGTTCGAAGGGAACCCATGGTCCTTCCGAGTCATGATTAATCAAGAGGCATCCATGATCAAATCTGATACATCCTATCAACACCTTATTTTAGCCCTGCTGATTATTGAGTGAGCCATGAGTTGTGTTCATCTGTCTCATGCTGTATGTTGTGGTGCCACCAGGAGCCACTCAAAGTGTCTGCTGTTCTGAGGACCAGCCATGAGCTACTAGCTCCTGGAAACCCCACACAGTGCTGCAAGCCCTGGTGGAGTGAGGATGTCTGTCAGGGCTGGGACTTGTAGCTCCCCTGGCTGGGAACGGCTTTGTGAGCCTCGTGGCTGCTGAGGCCAGGGTCTTGAATGGGCATCCCTTGGGGGTGTTGGTGGGTGACTCAGTGTAGCTCAGGCCCACTTATTTCTTTGTTACATGAATATGGAGATCCTTGTCTTTTCCTGAGTGTGCCATGTGCCTTTGGGTATCTAATGGATCATTTTAAGTCCCAGGTAATGTGTTTTAGAGCCACATCACAATACTGAATACGTGTGACTCCTTGCCAGTGAACAGCAAGAGTCTTGCTCTTGCCTTGCCCCAGTTACAGGAGCTACGGCCAGAGTGTGAGGACAGCTCCTTCCCTGCCTGTATTTCCATCCCTGGTCTCCTTGTTCTGCGCATATCTCACCCGTTCAAGTATGACACTTCTCTGACAACAACCCCATGGAGAAAACCACCCCCCCACCCTTTGCTGCCCTTTTTGTGCTGCCTGCACCGGGTATTTGTTTGCAGAGAGCTTGCATCAACACTCCATACTGCCTTAGACTAAGCAGACTAATAGACTCTTTCAACACCTCCGTAGCACTGCCCGCTGTTGTAATCATTCAGCAGTCATGGCTCTCTGCAAACAGCAGCACTGAACTCGCCGTTCAATTACGAGCTTATTATTCTAAGATGCCTGGGGAGCGGAGTGGTGATAGCCATATGCCAATACGGCTGTGGGCTGCTTGTGAAGTTTCTCGTGGGACGTGGAGAGCCAAGCCAGGGGTCTGAGCAGTTCTGTTAGGCTGGTGACTGACAGCATCTGACATAGACTTAAAATAACCCACCCCAGAAAAGAAAACACATCCGCCTCCAAATGAATTTCTAATATATGAAAACAGCTCAGAGGTGGGTGCCTGTGTTCAGGAGTCAAGGCTGTGTTGACCTGTCTTGTTGACCTACCTTGTCAAGGTGTGCTGACCTGCCAGGACTCCCTGTCTTTAGCAGTGCTGGTTAAGCAAGCTTGCAGGCAAGTCCTTCCAATACTGAAGAACTTGGTTGCTTTGGGGTTTCGTGAAGCCACCATGGAATAACCCATTTTTTTCTGAAATTCACAAATGAAGCAGGAACCGATCTGGCTGATGAAAACCGAGTCCTTCCTGGTGCTGACACAATGAACTCATGCTAGAGAGGGTCTCACGCTGTAACACTTGTTCTGGGCTGGTTCCCGCAGTGATCCTTGGAGGAAACCTGGGGCACAACGACTGAAATAACAAGAACTAATCATCATGAAAACACATCTGCTGGTTCAGAGCGTGTATACTTTATAAAGTGTGGCTGCTATTAGAAAGCTCAAACTCTTCTATGGCTCTAGAAAACTGAGCTTCCTTGAAATATTCAGTTATGCCAAGAAAAAATAAAGACATAGTGAATTTCTCTGTGGCTCCAGAAATCTGAGGAAGCCTCCCGGAACTTAATATCCACTCCTGAAGTGTCCATATAAAACAATTTATCTTCTTATGACTGGCTTGTCAAACAAGAATCACTTCTAGAATTCTTCCATTCACTAACTTTCTCAACTCCTTTTTTTTTTTTCCTTTTGTTTCCACTCCCTGATATCTCTCCCTTCAATTCGGTATATTCTAAATGCATGCTGAGGGTGTCCATGCCAGCTTAGCAAGTGAGAGGATTTGTTAGAAGTTGTCTTCTGAGCTGGTATAACCCAAAGCAAAACATTGCCATTTCTATTTTCCAGGATGCAGATTCATTCCTCCTCTTAGCAGGAAGGCCTCCAAGAGATAAGGAAGTTAAATCAGACCAGTGTGTGTATTCTAACATGTCTAAAATCCTGCTTTTGCTATTATGCCTCATTCCTTGTTATTGCTGACTTGTGGAAAGGATAAATCTACCAACAGTGAAATCCTTCTGGTAGTTTGCTTATTCCAAATTTCTGTCTTGTGCTGCAGCTTAAGCATTAGAAACAATTTTCTCATGACACAGCTTTTTTTTTTGGTTTGATGGGGTTTGGTGCTGGTCCCTGTAGGCAACAAGCTGCTTGGTAAAGTGTCTATGTTTTATCTGTCAACAACCAGAGTGCTAGTGGAAAAAAAAAGAGAAGTAGGCATTGCAAAATCTGACTAGGGAAATGCCATTTCATCCCTTCATATTCCAAAAACATCTAATGCCAAGATTTTTGGGTTGGGAGCAGGGTTGGCTCTGTAGAAACACAGAGCCACCTGACAAGGGTGGAGGTGGAAGAGTGAGTATTGGCAGGAGGAAAGAGCAGTTGAGGAATGACTGCTCTGATGGGAGATTAGGATAACGAAGGTTCTGTTGATGGCAGGAGTTCACTGATTTAGGGACTTCACCAAGAGGATGAAGGAATGAAGGTAGAAGAAAAGCTTATGGAGAGATTTAGCTAATGTTGTCCAATAAAAAGGAAAAAAAAAAAACCAAAAAACCAACAGAGAGAGCCGAAATAGATAAAGATGCAGATGAGTAGGAGAAAATATCTGTATACTTTCAGGTTACGCAGAGTCCAAGTTTCTTTGGTGCTTTCTGACCCCAGTTCTTTCCCAGACGTCTTGGAGGATAGTAAGGATTCAGCTGGAGTTGTCACAGCTCTGTTGCCCACTGGTGGATAGGGTAAGATCCCATCTCCCAGGGAGTGGGGAGTCAGTAGGCTTACCTGACATGATTTTTTGTCATGAATGTCTAGGTATAAACCAAGCAACATGATAAAAATTCACTGATTTCCCACCTAAACGACAGCATTGCTGCATTTGGAGTTTTAGTGGCATGGCTCTGTAAGCATACAGATCTGTACCTCAGATGTTCCTGTACACACATTTTAGAAGTTTCTATGAGGAAAAACCTAAGGATATTCGGGAAATCAAAACCCCCCAAGCTTTGATTCAGACCTATGTTAAAAAGAGCTACTGAAAAATATGATGTTGTTAACCATCCCGTTCTTGTTAAGCTTCAGCTGAACATTGCTTTCTGAGTAGGTATGGAGATGTCAGGTAGATGAAGTGAGCAAGTAGCATTTTCTACCTCAAAAAATGGAATAGATATTAATAGAATGAATGTTTTGCTTTGCAAACGTTGATAAAAGTCTTCCTTGCTATGCAACGAGGCTGAATTAATGGATGTGAAAACATAAATGAATATTTTCATTAAATATCTGCTCATGCACACCTGTATCTGTTTATGTGCCCTAATGTAAACAAGAGAACACACAAAAACATAAGCACAGTGTGATGTTAATGCACAAACATACTTCTAGAGACCTCAGTAGGACGAACTGCAGGGCTAATCCTACTTTTTATTCTGTGAGCAGAGATGTAAACTGGAAAGAGCTCGGCTGACATGGCTCGCTTTGCAGAGCCTGGATGCAGCTCACTCTTCTGAACTGTGAATGTCACCAAAGTGCAGTGGCTGCATTTATTCAGCAGTACCATCACTAGCACAGTGTGCTTTAAGAAACGTGTCTTCCTTTCAAGGTTCCTGCAGGAATTGGTACTTTGTGCACTGCACATCTGACTCCCTTGCTTTTGTTTTACATGGAAACAGGGCTGGAGTCCCAGGTTACATATGGCATGGTGATGGAGCCAAGCACTTGCACAAAGGTAGAGGTTTGGGCCATATTCAGGATGCAACATATGACGTTATCCCCTTTATTTGTATTTCAGCATGGTGTGGATGGTTGAAAGCAACAAGTTTCCCGCACATATTACAGAGATACCTTGGAGTATTGTACTCTGGCTTGGTTGCAGAATATTTTAATTGCTTTCTCATCTTGCATTATTTGAGGAAGCTGCAGATTGCACCCCTGAAACCAGATATTAGCATCCAACCTCCACCTGCTCTTTCTTCTCCTTGTTTAGCATTTCCTGTTTGCAAAGGGGTAGCCAGCAAAGCAAATCCCTCCTCTTTGGTGGAATTACGTTGGGGATGAATTCAGCTCATTGTGCTTCCTTGGAAGGACCCAAGGGGTGGCTCCTATCACACCTCGTGGCTACCACCTTTGGCCAATATTAATAGTAATTCCTGCATAGTCAGTGAATTCTTTGGGAGGAAAAATCCGCCCTTAGTCCCCATGCATATTACAAAGGGTGTTTTCAGCAGCATGCAACTGTAATCAGTGGAGCTCAGCTTGGCAATTTTAATCCCCTGCTGTCTAGTTTGGGGCTGCTTGTTATGCAGCCAGCATTCACTCAACATAATGGTTGCTACCTGCCAATGTGCTTTGAGGGATATTGTTAGCATTAAATTTGCCATTTACATTTTCATGTTTGACATAATTGAGGAATGAATGCTCTTATGAAAATTAAACTTGTGGTCCTCCTGGACTACTGTAACCCTGTTAAAATGTAATGCGATTCTTGATGCGTCTTCTTTAGGTTTTTATTAAATAGAATATCCGTATGACTAATTCCCCTGGCCTAAATGTAGGCTGGGAAGGAACATTATTGATAGGGCTGAGCACAAATGGCCCTCTATACTCAGCCTCTAATGGCCTAATAATGCATTATACTTGAATCAGAAATACTTTGAGTTGTAGTGCTTATTGCCATTATTGAAAACACCTGGATGCTCCATTCATCAAGGTTACATCAAAATGGGCCCATTTGTTTATTAGTCTGTCAGTAAACATCTTTATTTAGTTTCATGTTCCTCTCCTCTCAGTAACATCGGAGAGGACAAGACCATGTAGTGTATCTTTCTGTGGTTTGCTGTTATTAGTTTTCCCTGAAAAAGAAAGATAATGAAAAGTTTGGATGGCTTCATGAAATAAACATTTTTCTTGGGCATTGTTCTTTTTTTCCTTTCCCTTTTAGAAAAGGAGGTTAAAGAAAAGCCATTGGGTATGTAGTCAGGATAACCAAATTGCAAAACAAGCAGATTTGCCAGACTAAGATTTTAATGCATGTTTTATGGCAGGCAGCCTCTGGAGTATTTTGCTCCCACTGCTACAGCTCTGCTCTGCCTGGAGGAGTTTGCTGTGCTGGAAGGATGCTGAGGGACAGGTACAGCTGCTGGGCATCGCTGGTGTTCACAGCCAGGCATCTTGCACAAGGGAACCTCTGCCCAGGCAGGCGTTTTAGGTTTGGAGCCACAACGTATCTCTGGAGTTCTATCAACCGACATCCTAGTTCATTGCAAGTGTGTCCCTCAAGAGATTTTGCCCCTCTTCCTTCCCTCACTAGCAAAAGGATGAATTAATTTATGTTTGCCAAGTGCTTTCAGGCTGGCTGGGGCTGAGGAAGGAGGCCCTATTTTCCATCTAAAGGGGAAAGGGTGTTGAAATATTTTGGCCCTGCAAAACCCCATCTCTCTCAGGCTAGCTGAAATATTTTTTCTTTGTCAGAAAATGTTAGCTTTGACTATTTATACAGGTTTTCTTCTGAAAGGAGAAACTTCATATATGACATTTTTGACTTCCATTTCAAAACAGAGAAAAGATCAACATTTGAAATGTTTCTTTTTTTTTTTTTTTAAACAATGTTTTACTTTGACATTTCCCAATCAAAATTCTCCAGATTCTGCAGTTCTGAGGAGATTGTAGCTGGAAATCTGATGCAGAGCAGACAGCTCCAGCACTACTTCGGAGGTGAACCGAGCTCCAGATGAACCAGAGCTTTCCTTAGTTCAAGTTGGAGAAAAGGTATTATTCTTGAGAGTACTGCATTATCCAGTGTTTGATGCCATCCATGAAGCATTTTTACCTTGTCTGTAAAGACAGGAACACTCATGAGTGTATTTGGTGTTTATGTTTATGAATTTAATTATACTGCCTCAGCCGTGCTCCTTGTTGCTTAAGTAATCTGTCGTTTATTCTCCATCCCATGAAATCTAGTCTGTTCCCAGATCTGTGGTTGTACTGGGGCTTCTGCTACCCTGCTGCAGTGCTGGTGATCAGATCCCCAAAGCAGAACTTCTGGGGGAGGGGAGAATGGAAAAGCTACACTCTGTATGTGAATCAGTGGATTACATGAAACATTAGAAGACAGAGCTCCTGCCTGCGTATCTGGTCCATTTTCCAAGCAACCTGAAGAGTATGACTGACCCAAATGGGGGTCACACTATGGATAGGCTGGAAAATAATGGAGTTTTAATTTCTGAATTTGTTGTCCTTGCTATCCTAGACGGGCAGCAAGGAAAAGAGTTAATATTTCTGTGGTCTGCTTGCAGAGGGTTTGTTGCTATTATAGCTCAGTGTGTGATTGCACTGATTTCAGATCATGTTGCTGCTGCTGGTAGGGATGAATTACTATAGTTGGTGTTTGAGGTATTCAGAAATACCAGGGCAGGTCAATGGCTGCTTTTGATGTTTAAAAAACATCAGTTTTGCGCTAGAAAGTTTTCAAGCACAACTTTCCTGCCCTTTTCACCTGTGGGCTCTCCATACACATGAAAGGGGCAGCGCTAAACCTGAATGTCAGCTTCAGACTGTTGCTTGTGGTGCATTCTCCAGTGCATCACTCTCCAGGGACAGACCAGGACCCAGACTTGCAGGAGCACAATAGCTGCAGTTTAAAGGGATTGGCACCGAAATGCATGATGTGGTCCACTGATGGCTTGGGTCATGGCTGGAATGAGATACTGCCAGTTAGCAAAACTATTTGGCAATTTTGACAATATGTCCTTGAATTGATTCCCTTCCTGGATTAAAAAAAAAAAAAAAATTAATAGCATTGTCTTCTCTCATTGGGGAAGTACTAATGTATTCATGACAGCAAATTAAGGGGAATGCTGAACAGGGAAAGGCCAGTGCTGAGTTTCATACAGGGTTTGGAATTGCATGGGAGCTAAGGCCCTGGACCACACTTCAGGGCAAGAAAGAAACATGGGGTTGGCATATGGACTGAAGCTGGGGTCTGGAGCTATGAAACCCAGATTACGTCATATCTGGATACAGGGCAATTTCAGTTTGAGAGAAGTGGGAAACACTTGCAACCTGGAAGCTGTCAGCTCATGCTAGCAAAATTAGTAGTTACTTCCTCTCACACACTCTTGATCTTGCTACACAGAGCTTCTGGAGGACTGTTGCAGACCTAATTCCTCAGACTCCTGCTTCATGTCCACCCAACTTGAATCCTGGAAAAATACATTTCCTGGAGGATCTTAC
Source organism: Mystacornis crossleyi (assembly GCA_013400655.1). Lineage (NCBI taxonomy): Eukaryota > Metazoa > Chordata > Aves > Passeriformes > Timaliidae > Mystacornis > Mystacornis crossleyi. The sequence goes on along the minus strand of VYZQ01013751.1, from coordinate 78,002 downwards.
TCTTTTGTTGCTGCATGCTTTATTTTTCTCTGCATGTAGGAGGATACAGCATAGGGCTAGCAGAGCAGCCATACAGCTTATACAATATGGAATAATTCTGACAATCCACAACAGATCTTAGTACATTTGGGCTATTATTTTATTTTTGCAGTATGTGTAATTTTGTTCAGAGCATGGGGAGAGAATTAGAAGTTGAAACACTAAAATCCTTAAAATTTATTAAAAAAAAACCCTTGCTCCGAATCGTAGTGAAAAAAAATTATATTAGTATTGGCTTCCTTAATGCTCACATCTATTGAGTTTCTTCACTTATTAAGAGAAGTGGTGAATACTTGCAAATTAATCCATCTCTAAATCAATCTTCTTGTGCAGCCATTCAGGATCAGTGAGCATAAGTTCATGATGTTGGAGAAGAGAATCATATGGCATGATATGAGGCAAGTGGTGCCACAGAGCAGTAAACATATCTGAAACACCTGCTATCAATTACTGCTATTTTTGCAGTGATCAGTTTCACTGCAGGATTTGGAGACAGAAGCAAGGGAGATTAGAGGTCTTCAACCACAAGTGGGAGAACACAGAATAAATTAGCATTTTCCATTTAAAGAGAGAGAGGTTGGATATGAATACAAAACTGGCACACAGATCTTAGATTTAGAGCCAACCTTGCAAAAATTGCATGAGCACATGAGCGAGAATTCTCATGCCCTACCATAGGTTTGATTTACAGCAAGGCTCTACTTAGTCACTGAGGCAGGAAAAAGGAGTTGATTCTCTCTACATGCAGAATCCTGTCATCTTCTCCTCTAATTTGAAGGTATTGGAAATCTGTAAAAGCCTCAGGTTTTAATCCAGAAGTTCACAGATATGTAGAAATTGTTTCCGGGTATGCGGAAATGCCCATCAGTCTGAGAGGCAGAAACAACCTAAATCTGAGCAGACCATGTAAATTATTTTACCCTCATATGCACACGTAAACTGGACAGGCTGCTGACGGCTAACTGTTCCTTCAGGATGTAAACACTGGAGAATCTGGTCTCTTTCTTGTTTGTATTCAAGCTGGTAGTAAAAGTATTCACCCAGAAAATAGGGGGTCAGAGTTTCCTGGCCCAGGGTTGCAGGGAGGTCTGCTTTCCAGCTGAATTCTCAGCCTGGCGCTGCCTGCTGTGAGTCAGTACCCGTGAGTGGGGTGTGATGCTTTCCTCCAGCCTTGCTGGATGGTCTGGCTGGTGATGAAGCTCCAGCCTACTGGAGTGCCTCCCAGGCAGCAGTGCCCTGAGCCTCACTCAACTTCCCTGCCCAATTCACACCCATGTGTCAGCAGAGGGTCAGAACATGCAGCTTACAAGGTTTCTAGGGGCAGTCATCCTCTGCTTTTTGGTATGTGGAAGAGTACAGTGCACCCACTGATCTGGAGGGAAAGCAGGACCATGACCTGGTGCTCAGAGATTTAATCCTGGCCTGTGCTGACTATGAGGGCCTCCTTCGGTTAAACAAGCCCTGGATGAAAACCAGACACTTTGCTACCACCTCCCTACTGGCTGCTTTCTGCAAGGAAGCAGTGGACTGGGCTGTTTCTGCCCAAAGCCTTATCTGGGAGACATGGGCTAGGGAAAAACTTGCAAAGCATCCTTGTGTTTTGCTGTGGCTGAGGATTGGGAACCAAATCCCCTTTCCCTAGCAGGTGTTGGGCAGAAGAGAGAGTTACTGTATGTCCTGATGCTCTAAGTCCAAGAGGAATATGAGGCAAGCTGGCTGACTTCAGTCTTGGCCATGGAAGTTAAAGCCGATGGGTGTTTTACCTGTCATTTGT
>VYZQ01013751.1:56949-75718 GCA_013400655.1 Mystacornis crossleyi | reverse complement strand
CTAATCTGAACATGACTTCTGGTGTGAAAAGATTGACACTTCCTTCACATGTTCTCTCAGCTTTTATTTTCAGCTCACATTTTTCAGGGAAGTTTTTTTATTTTGGTTTGGGTTTGGTTTGGTTTTCTCTTCTTAATTTTTAAATTGACTGATGTATCTGTGTATTTAATCATCTTCAGTGGACTTTTTTTCCCCAGTACACACGAGAATCAAACCATTATATCTTAATAATTTTCTGGGCAAGGTATTTCCATAGTTCCATATGAGAAATCTACCATGAGTTCAGCTCTCTTCAAGATTGACTGAAGGTGGGCAAAGAAAAGGAAGGCATTACAATATCGAGTCCCCTTTCTATGGATTTTCTATGGTCTTATCAGAAATAATATCCTGGATCCTAGTAGCAAAGTTTTGCATAACGTTTTTGTCATGCAGCAGTTCATTTTGCAGCCCTCAGTTTCTTTTAGAAGTCCCTTTCCAGCCCCACAGCAGCTGTAGTCCTGGACTTTCTGTTAGCCCAAACCCAAATCCTAGGCCGATTCACAAGCCAGGACACTAATCCACTGAGACAAATGGCACTGGCATTTGTCACAATATGAGCTCTTAATTATTTTTCGAGATACTTTTGCAGGTACTTCAGAACTGTTGCTGGTAGTTAATTCACTAAGAACCCTAGTCCTTAACTTCAGTTGTCCTTAGGCCAGTTCACCCCATTTCATCCCCTCCATCCCAAGCCTTCCCCAGGTCTTACATGAAGATCCGAACCTCAGCCCTTCCTTTCTTTTCTGCATTTCTTACATTCCATGCCTTCCCAGGCCGCAGCTGCAGGTTTTATCATTCTAATATTCCCATGTCAGTTTATTTCGCAATATTCAGTGAAAATCTCTTCAAATATGATGGGACCTTTTTGTCCTAGGAAAGAGTAATGAAAGTTCAATGATTACCCAGTTTGGAGACATCTTGCTAAGTGGTGCCTTGCTCAGTAATGTTTTGGTGAAGGCCCTGCCTTTTCTCAAGCAGATCATTTGTTCAGAGGCACTCCGTTGTGTGTAACAGTTAAGTTAAAATTTCATTAGAGTGGGGAGGAAGTGAATTAGCTAGCTAGTAAATATAGGAAGAATAATCCAAGCTTTCCCACACAAGGAGCAAAATGTCCAGTGGAGCTGTTGGTGTGGCCTGAAGCGTTCAGGGAGATGTGTGTGACCCAGTGTCAGTCAGCAGCAGGTGGCCCCTAGCAGTGGCGATTCAGCAGTCTGGTTTCATCTCCTTTGGGTCAGCCATAAATCTCAGTGACCTGTGAGGAGAAAACTAGATAGAAGTGCACCACATTAGCAGCTGAGGACAGAAAATCAATATAAAGTCCTAGTATACTGGCAATCGAGTAACTGTCTAGAAATACAATATTTTCTCCTTGGTGCTCTCTGGAAATGTTGATGTTTCAATAAACTCTAGGAGCAAACTATGAAAAAAATGAGGGAGAGAAATTCTGGCCTGAAGCTTCAACAGACAAAAGTGGTGCTGTGATCTGAATGTATCTACTATGATTTGAATTTATCTCATTATGTAGTCTGATCTAAATATGATTTACATATCTGATCAACAAATAGCATGACTTTCTGTATAAATTAAGACTATACTCACTGGAGGCGGACACATAAAACCTGAGTTGCCATCAGGGAACTCCTCAAACTTGTATGTGTTCCTTAGAGAACAATATGACTAACTGAATGGGATCTAGTGTTTAAGAATTACATGTGTCCATAGATCATCAAAGTCCATGACTTGCACTGGAATTTTTTTCCTTTTTCTCTTGTACCCTGTGCAGGAACCTTCAAGTCTTGGAACAAAAAATGTGACTTATTGATAGGTCTGCACCAAAATATACGAGGACACAGAGTTGATCTCTACCCATGACACCAAACAAAATTCCAGTAAATTTCTTTGATCAGAAAGGCAGACCAGTCAAAATAGATCAAGAATTGATGCTTGTATACACAGGCAGTAGTGTTACTTCATTTTACTCTTAGGAATTGCTGTAACTTAGTCACGGAAGTGGCATTTAGGGCTCCCATGCAGACCCATTTGACACGAACAGGTTCCTAATTCTCCCATTTTGCCTGAGTATTTGACTCAAGGCACCAGGGAAACACAAAGAAAACCTTAAAGAGAATGTTATGCCATAAACCTCCTATGAAAGTCACATGAATCAAACCTTAAACTAAATATGAAATTCCCATTCTGGCTAGCAGGCACTACCCGACTGTGAAATAATCGAGTGCTGGATTGCTGCTGCTTGCGCAGCTGCTCAGTGGGACAAGGTTGTAGAGTAGTGCCTCTCCCCATCCCAAAGCCTGCCTGAGCTGTAGCAGTAACGTTATAAAGTGCTGTGTAAAAACAGACCCACCTACTTTGTGAAAGCTGTACTCATTTATCCCAGCTGAGTTTCTGTCCTTTTAAGTATGCTTAGCAGTCAACATTTTTCCCTGTGGTACTTGGGTTTGTGGATGCCCACTGAGCAGAGTGACTGGTGTAGTAAGGAAAGTGCCTGGTAGGCAAACATTGTATGTCTAGATACTAACTGTGCTACTTTGTGTTAACACCCTTGGAAGAGGGGAATCCAGTTGAGAGAACTCATGGAGAAACCTTGTCTCATGCCTTTTGGACTTCTCTTCCTCTCTTTCCCCCACAGAGGGCCAGTGAGGATCTGTGGCAGTTCTGCCCGTCTTCCAACAAATTTGAGATGTATGGAGCCAGACGTGAGCTCGGGCTGCAACATAGAGGTGTCTCCTCAGGGCCATGCAGTGCAACGGCCAGCAATGAAAGTTAGATTTGTATGCTGGAATAAAGAGCTCATTTGGCATACTGGAAAACCTGAGACTGAGCCAGAGCAAGCCATTATGTGGGCCAGTCATGGGGAAGCAGAAAACCTTGTCTCTGAGAAAAAACTCCCATTTTTTTCCCTCAACCTTCCCTAGGTACCTTGTGAGCTATTTTCCCTTCCTGCTTTTACACAAAGCATGAATGTGGAGGGCAAAACCTGGGCTTGCGGAGCTCAGGGCAGAAGGAAAAAATGTGGTTTTGGGTGGAAGATGGGAAGCCCTGTAAATCTCTTCCCCACAGATTCTCTCATCTACTTCTACCTTCTGTAACAGCCTGGGAGAAAATTTTATATGAGGTAAACACACATTTTTGCCCTATCTGTGGGCTCCACTATGTTTTCTTGGAGATGAGCTGTTAATAGGCATGGGAGTTTATCCAAGAGCTTTTATCTGGTGCAGATAATCCCTTAGATTACTTCTTTCCTCTCCTTCTCTTACTAGAAAGTATCCTTGAGACAAGTCCCTTTCCCTGCACTTATCCCAAAGGCACACTTACGTTCTTATGAAGACAATGTGCCTTGTGATTAACTTCTACTTTTATGTTTTTCCTTTTTATTTTCTAATTTAGCTGATTAACCACATACTTGTTTTATCTTCCCATTACCTGAAGGAGTTATATATTCCTCTCATAGAAAGTCAGAATCAAGTATCAAGCCTGTCTACTGTGAGTTTCTCCCTGCATAAATATTTTATAATGAGCTGAAAATAGCACAAAATCCTATAAAAATTAGAAATTTAAGGTAGATTTATATTTATCCCTTTAGGGAAAAAAGTAACAGTCAAGGGAAGTTGAATGTTTTAACCAAGTTTAGGATACTGAGTGAAACAGCTGTTGGTATTTAATATTGCTTTATTGACCCCTTTCACTCATTTATACCTTTGGCAGCCAAATGACTTTTTTTTCAGTGGAGATTTCTGGGCATGAGGTAATATTGTGGTGACTAAAATAGCTGCTACTCCCTTTTATCAGAGAACAGGAACAAAAAGGACATAGACGCATGTGTAAAAAGCTCAGTGATAAACCCATTTGCCAAACTTTACTCAAGAGCTCTTCTTTTAGCCATGTTTTTTTAAAAGATCTGATTTGTAACCATATTTCAACAAATTTTATCCTTTTCTGGGTACCATTGCCCTTTTAGAGATCCTTGCTTGTCTTTTAACATCTGTACCTTCCTTGCTTGCAATGTTCTTCCTCCTCAGCTCACTCTCTTTTTTGTTAGTCACAGAGGTTCTCTTCCCACTTCCTTCTTTCCTGTCTTCGCTCTTCAGAAGAACTGATTTTAACCAAGAAGGGTAGTAGCAGAAATATAAGAGTGCCATCCTGACGGGGAGAGATCCTCTGCCCTCTGCCTATTGTGTCTCTCAGTGACTGAGGCTGAGTGGGCAGCAAAGCAAAGAGATGGGGTTAAAACTGTATTTTTACTTGTATGAGGAAAAAAATAAATATGAGTCAAAGCAAAACTTTTCCACAGTCCTAAAGGATGTGTCATCAAAGATAGATGGGGTGGATTGCTTAGCAAGGACTCTCTGCAAAGAGTTCAGTGGACGCCTGGGCAACTGCTTTAGAGTAGACACAGCTCCTAGATAGTTAAAATTAACAGAAACATATCTCACTCTATATGTATACACAAACAGAGCAGCCCTTGTCTGGGAGAGCTTACAGTCCATGCCTAATTGATTGCCATGTGTTTTTCATTTAAACTCATTGTTAAAACAGAAGAAAGAGCAGTGAAATCTTTTCAAAAATGTTTCAAAATATCTTGCATTAGTTTTGTCTTCAGATGTAATTGGCTGGGGAAAGTGGTAGGCCCAAGCTGTCCTGTGCTAGCAGGGCTCCAGAAAACCCATATACATGCTAGTCCTTTCTTACCCTCACACAATATCCAGCTCCCACTGAAGTCAACAGCCACCTCATGAGGGGTCATTGCTTGGTATCTCCATGCGTGATATCTGAACCAGATGGAAGCTGTAAAGTACAAGGCACAACCATTGTTCTTTTTGACACAGAAATGAGACTATCTAGGCCAAGAGAAATCCTTTCTACCCACAAAAGTCCTAGTTTCCTATATTATGACCTATATCAACAATATGAAAACTCGAAGCTATACTGTTACATAGATGACTTTGTTCCATTGACTGTACAGCTCAGTCAGTACCTATAAAATTGCAGGATGCATTTAAAGTAATTCAATTAGATTTAATTGAATTAAAACTACTATTAAATTCTGCCAAAGGTAAGTCTGTATAATTTTTTTCTAATAACTCAAAAAGCTCAAGTCTGGATGAGTTTAAAATAATAATCCTACAAGAGAATATGATTGAATAAGTAAGAACATACAAACATTTAGAAGTCCAACTAGATATGAAACTGAACTTTATATATCACATAAATCAGTCATTACAGAAATGGAAATCAATTAGGGTGGGTTTGCTCAACCTAATTTTTGCTCTGCTTTTAAGTATTTAAAGAAAGATTGATTTCGTGCCATTTTAATTAGCTTAATCCAGCTAAGTGTGGAGGTTCCTGTGTTAACATTAAAAACCCCATTTTTTATCGTCTGGCAGTGGGGAAAGTCTTAGAGCTCTTTCCCAAAGTTGTAGCAATCTCTGACACTGACGACCTTGTATTTCCTAATACAGCATTTTAAGCAGCTGCTCTGCTACAGTTTTTTTAAGACTTCCAGATACCCTGAGCCAGTCATTTACTGTTTTCATCCAACTCTTCCTTTTCTTCCTTTCTGTCTCTCTGGTTGCAGACAAGTAGTGAGCCAGTCAAACAATGGAAAATGAATTAAGGAGATTTCAGCCCCGAGATTTTTTCCATGGAGGCAAAAAGGCAGTAAGGAGCCATTCCCTGCGTCATTGGTGAGACTTCAAATTTTTAGCTACTGGTTGCTTTTGTCACAAGCAGGGAACTGAGCACACACCATTAAATACCAAAAAAGTGCCAGTCATTTCTGTTTCCCATTGTACAGCAGGCAGGATAAGTTGTTTTACATTTTCTGTAGCCAACTATGTTAGGTTCAGCTTGGATGTCTCTGATACAGCATGGGCATGCCCAGGTAACTGAGGGGCGGAGTGCTGAGTGAAAGGAGCTGGAAGTCAAAGGACAGGGTGGGACTGCAGCCTCAGATATTGCACTGGTTTTGTCTTGTAGCCTGTTTTGTCTTGTAGCCTGTCTCCTGGGTAGGTGTGCAAGGTATGTACCAGTAAAAGTGTCTTCCAGCAATTACTAGTAACTGTAATGTGAGGAGGTAGTCACCGGGAAACTAAGTAGGTTGTACCTTTGCTTGGATGCTCATGGAAAAAATTTGCTGCAAACTATGAAGGAAGAGAGCCTGAGAGACCTGATTCAAGAAACTTCTATTATACAGAATATATTTGTGTAACCTTTGTCATTCTGCTGGCAACACAGGGTTTGTCTGGTCCTGCCCCTGTGTTGGCTGCACAGGATCACACGTTGCTTCATCAGATCTTTTTCTTGCCAAACAAGAATAGTTTCCCCTGTAGATGGCTCTGTTTTCCTACACAATTTTGTGAGTGCTCCTGCTTTAGAAACACCATGCAAGTGAGATTGAGCTATGTCTTTATTTTCCTGTTCCAGTGGGTGTTGTGTTCAGAAAGCAGTCATTGGGATCAGATGCTCTTTAACATGCCAGGTCTGAAGACAGCTGCATTGTGAATAGTCAGTCACTTCCCAAAACATGTATTTTTTGGTGCTGGATTTAGGACTTATATCTAAGAGCAAAGGCTCAATGTGAGTGCCTAATAATTGCTGCTTGAGCTGCCCTGGGCTGCAGCAGCTGGTGTCAAGGTACTTTTCAGAATTATGAGGGTCTGTCAAAGTTTTTGTGTTGCATCTCCTAACCTGCCATGGATTTTACCACTACCTGCAGCATCTCCAGTGATATGAGGGTGCCTGGGGTTAGGCAACGGGAATAAACCCAGAGTTTTCAGCTTTTTGTGTGTGTGGAAAAAGAATGTCTTTCTGTTTAAGGAAAAAAGAGAGGGAAAGTTTTCACTAATTTTCTTTCTAGCACCTGCAGACCAGAAGCTGTTGGTGGAGTGTGAACAGACATTGTGACTTCTCACTGTTAGCAAGCTTAAATATTTAGTGAAATGGTGGAGTTCCTCCCTCTGGGCCCAGCAGCTTGGGTGCCCTGGTGTGGCACAATTACCAGGCCCTGAGAAGGCAGGCCACTCCTGGGGACTTGTAAGGAAGAAGATAGAGGGGAACTGCCTTTGTGAGTCAAATGGACAGAAGGGTTGTAATGTTTAAATCTTAGTGTTCAGGAATAGAGTCTGAACCCTAAACCAAATGTAATGATAGCAGTGAGACCTTTCTAGGGCACAGAATGAATGTTGTCTAAATGCAGACAAGGGGTTATAATACCTGGTGTTAATTCCTCCTAATGCCACTGCTGAACCACATCAGAGAACACCTTTGTTTTGTGCTGCTGTGTGCTGGGGGTAGAAGTTATCCTACAGTGAAGCTAGCAACCCACCTGAGCTCACCTAGCCTGCCTGCCTGCTAAAAATGAAACTGTGAACCAAAAAAATTGGATGAGATGAGAAAGCTCTGACAACTCTCAGGATCCTGAACTGTCCATGGCATTTTGTCACTGATGATATACTGAGACATCCATTCAACGCTCGCACAAATTTCTATCTGTTTAGCAAATGTGACAGCTCAGGGATACTGAAACTGGAGATTATCTCTTCTAGTTTCCATCAACAGCAGGAACCTGAGCTGGGAGTGCAGGGTGAATTGTTCGTGCCGAGTGCTGGGACTTCCTGTCACAAGCTGCTGACTGGGACTCACCTGTTTGAAGAGGAAATGAAATCACCAGCCCGCAGTCATTGAGAGGAAACTTGGCAGAAGGTGCTACAGGAAGGTCTAGTAAGGTCACCTGAAGTACACTCTGGGCATCAATGTTGCAGAGGTGTGTGTGGGATGGATTTGACTACCCTCTCAAACTAATTGTGAATGTAAAACCAGACCTGAGCTGGGGTACACCCCGAAGTGTTGCCCCAAATACATAAACCATTTGAGGTTGAACTTAGTCTCTCTTGTTTGCAAATATTGCTGCCAACAAAGCCCATTCCTAGAGGCATTGTTTTCCTGATAAATCTGCACCAGTATAGAAAAGATAGATCATAGAAAGAACCTAGTTGTGTAAACAGTGAAAGACTTATTAAAGATTAAATTATTGTAAATTATATGTTACTTTTAAATGATTACCTAGAGAGATCTGAATACCCAAGAACTTTTCAGAAAGAGCAAAGCAAATGATTGCAGGTTGGAAAGTATCTTATAATAGGAGAGATTAAAAAGATTCCAGCTATTTAGTTTAGTAAAGAGACTAATGAGAAGCGACATGACAAAGGTATATAAAATAATGTATGGCATAAAGAAGGTCAGCAGGTGCTCCTATTTATCCTGTCTTGTGAAAGAGACACAGGAGGATACCTAATTAAATTAAAAGGCAATAAATTTAAAAATGGTAAAGAAAATGCCCTTTTATGTCACATACAGTTAATCTGTGGAACTCACTGCCAAAGTAAGTAAAGATTTTTGTTGAATTCAAAAATCTATTAAGTAGCTTAAAAATGACAGAATTGTCAAAAACATCCAAGTTCTTTTTTCAGAAGTAATTTGGGATCATATGTACAAAGAAATGTAAGCACCATGCCGAGCTACTTGATGGATAATACATAGACCATCCTTATTGCAGGGGCCAGACTGCCAAGTTTCGGTCTTGCCTTTTTCAGTTGAAGAATTAGGATTTTTTAATTAAACCGAACATCTGAAGAAAGAAAAGTACTTTTGGGGTACCAGGGAAACTCTGGGGTGAGGTATGCTGTGGTGGGGCATAAATATTGCCTCAGTCAGAGGAGGGATTTGAGTTTAGGTCTGTAATATTTATACTATGTCTTTGGGTTGCCTTCCTGCTTATTGTAACCCCTAGGCTGCCCTGGAAATTCTTTATTTCTTGGACAGCCTCATATTGCTGGTATGTATATAGGTGTGATCTGGGCATCTCACTCCTCCCATCCTCAAGGCCTCAGGAAGGGGGTCAAGTACCTAATTTCAGAAGCCCAGATGAGCATCGGGATGTGGCAGATGTCAAGCCAATATTTTGATGTTCCAGGGTGTGTACATGAAACTGGGAAACCTGAAAATCAACCACAGGTACCCAGGGACGGCAGGTAGGGACTGAACAGGGAGAGCAGGGTTTGGTTCTGAGTTTGTACTGCATTTTTGCTATTTATAATTATGTTTTCAGTATTTTGGTTCTTCACTGGACCAAGTCATGTATGGCTTACTTCTCAAAATAAGATTTGAGCACTTATGTAGGCCCTTTAGAAAATACTGTCCTAAATGACGCTTTCATTAGAACATCCATGTTATTCTAATGTAATAATGAGACAACTGAGGAATAGCAGGAAAAATGGGAATGCAGGAGACAACTTCCTCAGGACAGTTCTTGTTTTCTATGTTTGCTTTATGCAATGGGGATTGACTACCTTGGAGCCAAGTGGTTTCAGATCTAAATGGAAGATATGTTTCCTGATTAAGTCTCCTCTGACTCACTCAGTAGTAGATGCACAACACAGGAAAGGAGATGTTCACACAACTTAAGCACTGCAGGGAGGATTGGAAGTGTTGAGATCAGTTTCAGGCTTTTGCAACTCTACAGAATTTCTAATATCTCCTTTCTTTTAGATTTTGAGTGTTTAAAACATGGATAGTGCTTTTGTTGTCTGACTTTCTGTCATGCTCATTCAGTGTACAGATGCCAGGAAACAAGAACTTTCTATGTGAATGTAGTTCTGTAGCCAATAGTGGAAATAGAAATAAGTGTAATTAAAAAGCATCTTGAGACTTCTGCAGGGGCTGAAGGGACTTAGGTACTCAGCTTGTTCTTGCTTTTCAAAATTCTACCTAAAATGCTAGTAGCATGTGAGTGATTAGCTAGAGATTTTTAGTGACTTTATTGTATATTATATTTAGTAATTCTGAACTCAGGATAGGGAAGGTCCTCATGGATCATGAGGTCCAGGCTCCTGATATTTCAGGCAGTCACATCATATGTTCCTCTTCATTTATCAGGCTGAGTTTTAAAACTAGTTAGGATTTTTGCTTCCTACCCCATTGTAGGAGCTGAGTCTGTTCCAGAATTTGGCTTTCCAGGTGCCTGAAAACTCTCTTGAAACATGATGCAGAGGACAAATAAGAGTGACAATTAATGACAGACAGGATTACTTATGAATACTCACGTGATAGTCCATGAAGAGGGAAAATACAGGGAAATACAGTTTAGATTCACATCAGGTGAACAATTTCCAGCAGAGGAGGTAAAAGCAATATCCCAGGCAGAGCATCAGTGCAACTTCATAGGAAATACTGCACATGGCCCTAGACGCTCATGAGCACAGGAGGACAGGACAGATAGTGTGCCCAGAAAAATAAAAACCTTTGGAGAGGGGACTGCAAGAGCAGAATTTACTGGGTCTAGCAAAAAGACATCTGTGAAGAGGCTATAATTACTGTCTGTGTACATGAGAGGAACAAAGAGCAGTGAAGAAAAATTGTTGTTTAGCCTAAAATAAAATGTTGGCATGAGAACAGCCGACCATAAAAGAGTTTGGCTGGAAACTGGATACTGAAAGTTGACGTGTTCTGTCATGGCTTTCCAATGGCAGCAGAGACAGCAGCAAACCTACCTGCTCTCTAGATTGCCCTGGGTCAGTCTCTGGTAGACCAAATTTGCAACATTCAACTATGACAAGCATCAGTGATCCAGAAACTCTCTACTGACATTATTTCTAAAGTAAATGTGTGTAAATTCCACTGCAACTTTACAAAGCTGGGTTTTATATACTAACCCAACAGATATACCTCAGCTTCCTCTCTTCTAGCACATACTGTTCTGCTATTGTTACAGAGAGAGTTAGCTCCCTTCTTAGTCTCTGTCTTGCCAACCTAAAATACAAGAAACACTATTTATGAGACAGGTTCACTGAATCCAAAACATCTGTGATGTGAACCTGGCTAGTTTGAACAGATATTTCTTGAGAATATGAAGAGCCAGAACAATTTTTTCCCAGTCTTTAGAGGTATTTTTTTTCTATTTTTGTTTGTATCCACCATCATTTCAACTCTGTTAATTTGAGTATGATGAGATCTGATTTGTAATGGAAATGACTGACATCTGGCCATGCTGATGGGTACTCTAACAGTATATATTTCACCAATTATCTTTTTAAGATAAGACTCTTTCTTATTAAGAGAGCCTTCTCATATTATATTGAGAATTGCCCTTTGATCCAAGATAGCTCTATTTTTTTTGAGGCAAAAAAATGTGTATAGGATTTGAATGCAGCCAGTGAAAACCACCCCTGACCCCCCACCCCCAAATCTGCTTCAGTAAAGTTCTGTTCCTCTCACAGACTGGTGGCTTCTGTGATCCACAATATGCAGGTGATATGACCCAGGCCATCATTACTCAATGGTACAGTGGGTCAACTTAGGGAGAGGCATGGAAAGACTGCCAGAAAAAGTTCCATACCCCAGTGGGGCACAATGCTGTTTTCTGTGCCTTCATCACCCAAGTTTGGAAAGCATGCATGCAACAGGACAACAAATCTGAGAGACCTAAGTCCTGAGACAGATACTTATTCCTGAGATGAAAGAGGTAAAACTTTTAACCTCTCCTTCACACAGACTTGGGTTCTGCAAGGAGATATCATAGAAACAGGTGTTTTCCTCTACCAAAGGAGGAAAAGAACTACTAAAGTGCAAGGAAAAAATAGAGTTAAGAGCACAAAACTATTCAGAACTTCTTTCCAAGAAGACTTTGCCATAACAAGCATGCTGTCTACATCTCTGCGAAGTTCATATAGAGGGAACCAGACCCTTTATTTTGCTCCTGGCATCACCACGATGACATAAATGTATGTAGAATAAATGGCCTTCTTTACATGGTCTGAATGAAGGTACCAATTTTAGCATCAAAGTACAGAATGAGAAGAATAATGTTTTCCTTACTCTTTCAGTACTCAAAATGCTAAATTCTAAAGGGAAAGGAGATTTACCAGGATTTTAGATAAGATCTGAGCAACTCCCCACAAAGTGAGCTAGGCAAATAGAATGGAGGGATTTGGGCTTTTTAGGAGGGGTAGGCAGAGCACCTGAAGTGTAGGAGTTGCAGCATCTCTAAAGGAGAGGTTTGACTGCACAGCCCTTAATGTTAGGGATGATGTGAATGAGAGCCTCTGGGTGAAGATCAGGGATATGGAAGGCAAAGCTGGTATCATGGTGCCTATTATCTGTTGCTCAGGCAAGATACTTGTTGAAGATGGGCACCTGACTAAGCATGAAGAAAAAGTAAAGATGTTCAATGGCTTGTAACTGTCTCAGTCTCTAATAGTACTGATAGACCTTGGGCTGCCTGGTCCCCTGAGCCAGAGGACCACGAGTGTGGAAGCAGTGACTTTCCCTTCATGGACAGTGAAGTTGTAAGGGACCAGTGGTATCAGCTAAATGTTTACAGTTCCATGGGGTTTTGATGGGCTTCATCCCAGAGTAATGGAGTTAGCAGATGTTATGGCAGGAACCTTCTCCATCATCTACCAAAGGTCTTGGGAGTCTGGGAAGATTCCCGTTGACAGGAAGCTAGCCAGTGTTACTACAGTCTATACAAAGGGCATGAGGGAAGACCCAGGAAACTGCAGACTGTTAGTCTAACTTCACTACCTGAAAAAATGATGGGGACAATCACACTGGGTGCTGCTGAAAGACATTTAAAGAAAAATGCAATCATCAGACACAGCCAACATCAGTTCACAAAGGGGGAGTCTTATTTAATTAATTTAATAACCTTCTATGATTAGGTCACCTGCCTAATGAAAGAAGGGGCAGCAGTGGATGTAGTTTTTCTGGATTTTAGTAAGTCTTTTTATACTGTCCCTCACAGCATCCCTCTGGACATCTTGTCCAGATGTTGTGTGCAATGAACAGGTGAACAGTGCACTGGGTGAAGAACTGACTGGAGGGCAGAGCTCTCAAAGAGTTGAAATGACTGGGGCTATAAACGTCTGGCAACCAGTTACCAGGGTGTTGACTCTCTCAAGGGACAAGAGCCCATGCAAAGGGATCTGGATAGATTGGAGCATTAGCAAATCATCAGTGGCATGAACCTGTACAAGAGCAAGTGTTGGATTCTGCATCTGAGGTGGAGTAACTCCACCTCAGATGGAGTAACTCTGGATGAAAGTCCCTATTGGGAGAGGAGTAGCTGGAGAACAACCCCACAGAAAGAGGAGTGGGGATGCTGGCTGATAGGAGGCTCAGTAGGAGCCAGCAGTGGGTGCCCTGGCAGCCAGGAGGGCAAATTTCATCCTGGAGTGCATCAAACATAACACAACCAGCTGGTCAAAAGAGGGGATTATCCCACTCTATTTAGCACTGGTGCAGCCTCACCTTGGGTATTGTGTGCAGTCCTGAGCCCCATTGTTTAAAAAGGATGTGAAGGTCCTTGAATGCATTCAGAGGAGGGCACCAAGGATGTGAGAGGGCTGGAAAACATGCCCTGTGAAGAGTGCCTGAGGACAGGGTTTGTCTGATTTGGTGAGAAGGTGGCTGAGGGACAACCTCAGGTTCAAAGCTGCATCCATCAGGGAAGGTTTGGAATTGACATGAAGAAACATGTCTATTAAGAGGGTGCCAAACCCTGGAGCAGGCGTCCAGGATAGAGCGTTAGTGCCCCAAACCTGTCGGGGTTTAAGAAGCAGTTGGATGACGCCCTGAGCTCGTGGTCAGGCCGCTGGACTAGGTAATTGGTGTCTGTTCCATAGAGATGAATTCTGCTCTCCCTCTGCTCTGCATAAGGTTAGTGGCACAAATGAGCTGTGGAAATTTTACCATTTGGGTGAAGTGCATTTTGTATCCCATAAAAACACAACAAACTGATGTGTTTAACAGAAAATCTGCACTACTTGGTTTCAGTGGGGAAAGGGAGTATGACAGTGATAGCAGAAGTGGACTATTTTTGCCATTTGGAAGAGCTGTTGCTTGCCTGGCTCTGCTTTGGACATGGATCTGAATGTTCTAGATCTGAAAATGACCAACCTTTCCACCACACCAGTGTAACCTCCACTTACTGGTTTTTCAAAGCCTGTGTTGTTTCTGTGGCGGTCCTTTGGCACCGGCCAGCCCAGCCCATGGCTCTGGTTATACTTTGGCTTTCCTCCAGGATGTGGCTGCAGAAACCACCCCTTGCATCCCCCCAAACTGTTTGTGTCCCTGGTCCTCGCTGCATGGCCTCATGGAAATTATCCCTGGTCTGCAGAGAGGGAACAGCCAATAGGGGTGGTCCCTGGGCTGCAGGGTTGGTTTCTGCTGTGGCCTAAGAGAAGAGGACTACCACAAGGTCATTGGGAGCTGAATGGCAGAAGAGGCATGAGGAATGCCCAGCAGCTGTACCTAGTGCATCAGTGTGTGTGCCTCAGTGTGTACTTCTAGGGAAAGGAGGAGATACTAAGAAGAATAGCATAGGATAGAAAAGTATAATTCAGCCAAAAGAGACCTGTAATGATCATCCGGTCCAACTGCTTGACATATTCAGGCCTGACCAAAAGTTTCAGTATGGTTTTCAGTACATTGTCCTAAAGCCTCCTCAATTCTGCTAGGATTAGGGCACTCCTTGGATGGCTTTTGTAGAAAATATAGGACTGGCCTGGGTGGGATTATGTCTGCCAGGGTCTTGTTGCTATTCAGTGTGCGTTGAGTCTTGGTGTAGTTTGGTGACTGCCATCAGCATTGCTCAAATGAGACACGTGATGGTTGGTGGATGAAGGTTGGAAATGGGTCATTTTGCACAGTGCAGTTGTGGGCTCTCCATAGGTCTCCATGTGGTCATGGTCTTCTGACCATATGGTTTGCTTTTCAGGTCTACAGCTTGGGTGAAAAGATGGAGAAGAAGGCAAGGGAA
Source organism: Mystacornis crossleyi (assembly GCA_013400655.1). Lineage (NCBI taxonomy): Eukaryota > Metazoa > Chordata > Aves > Passeriformes > Timaliidae > Mystacornis > Mystacornis crossleyi. The sequence goes on along the minus strand of VYZQ01013751.1, from coordinate 60,846 downwards.
AGTCAAACAGAAGAATTTGGGATCTCGTATTTCTCACACATGCAGGAGAGAGGATGGATGCTTCTGCATTGTGACAGGATTCCTCCAAAACTGGGTACAAGTTAAGAACTGTACCCTCAGGGAAATCCATCCCCAAATCACCTTCTGTGTTTTTATGCTTGGTAGAAATCTCATGCAAACCTCTTAGATTGTACAGTGTCAATCTAAGGGCATTTTTAGTACCATCGGAATTTCTCATGGTGTGACTATTCTGAGGAGGATGTAGGTATGCAAAAGTCATGTAACGCAAGAAACAGGCACACTTTAAATTCTTAATATTTTAGAGGGGGGATGAAATGCTGTTCTCTCTTCCAGAGTTTTCCCAGAGCCCATTTTCAGAGAAGGAATGGTGCCTCAACAGGATCAGAGAGGAAAAAGTTCAGTCCTTCAGCTTGGGATGGAGCAGATTGTCCAGAATGATATGTTAACCTATGTTTACCCATAAGAGTGAGAACTATAGATCCACAGATTTTCAGGAAAAAAATGGGAAGTCACCATCCCTGGAAGTGTTCAAAAATGAGTTTACATGTCACTTTGTGATATGGTTTAGTGGGCATGGTGATATTTAAAGGTTAGACTTGATCTTGGAGGTCTTTTCCAAAACTAATGGTTCCAATTTTCCTCCACTGAAAATCTGTATGGAAAAACCTGCTTGAACGAAATCAGACTATATTAATTTGCTTAGCTGTGCCTTTGATGCACGGAGGTTTGCAGTTTGTTTGTATATACTTAGCAGAGATGCAAAACATTTCCTTCACCAAATGCCTCCTCAGGAATAAGGTGAAGGGAGTGATGGAGATGAGGCTGCTTGGAACCCACTGGCACAGGAGCAGCATGTCCCACTGATAGTGGGAAGGCACTGCTCCCATGAAGGCACAGCAGACTTATAGCTGCCCACAAGGAAAAAGTGCAGGCCTGCTTCCCTGACAGGGATTAGAGAAATCTTTCCTAATTTTCCAGCCCACTTAGAGGTTTTCAGCCCACAAATGTTCCTGCCGACAGCCCTAAAGGCACCACAGACCGACAGAGAGAAATTACAATTCTGTAGTCTTTTGCCTTGTGATTTCTCTTTCCTTTTTCTTGCTGACTTGTTCTGACTGGGAGGATTTTTTTCCCCACAGTTTTGAAGGGTGATATTTCTTCTTAAAGGATCATGAGAGCAAAGGGTCAGATCCTTGCCTTATTTTTGTTTTCTCCTTTGTATGTTGGATGCATTTGCTGGCTCGTGTTCCAGAGCTGTGATAGGCATCAAATCTGGCAGTGACAATTGTCTCTACTGATCTCTAGACTTCATTAAATTAGATAGTTAACATTCAGAAAAGGCTTTGCTAGTTTCTGCCAAAGTGAATTTCCTTGATTTCCTCTCCAGGCTTTTTCCTCCCCTGCCTGGCCCTGTTGCGGTTTTCTGAGCTGACACAACACAGTAATGGCTTTTTGTGAGTTTCCTGCAGGTCACCTTCCAGCTTGGGGCTGGGGCAGAAGATTGAGGTAGGCAGGACTCGGGAGCGTGCCCCAGCCCTGAGGGGCTGCACAGCCATCTGCAGTAGCCCCTCGTCTTGCAAAGAGGTCAGTTGGACTTTCTTTTCAGTTTGACTCCTGCACCTGAAGGAAGAGAGGTTGTTTGCATCCTACCCTCCCTGGAAATCCTGCAGGTACTCAAAAAGCATGTGTGGTTACTAATGCCTACCATCAATACCATCACTCTCTACCATCAGTAGAGAGTGAGAGGCAAGGTTCTTTTGCTCTGTGCAGACAGAAATTTACTGCTTTTGTGATAAAACGACTTGTAGGAACCCATGATAGTAATTTTTCTTTAGTATTCCATTAAGTTTTCACTGATTTTAAGACAATCATAATGCAGCACTGAGGTCCTGGTAGGCAGTGGGTTTCCTTGGATGCAGAGATGTGCTCTATTCATTCTGCTAACTATCTTGAGCTGGTGATGATGTGGAGGCTTTCACTCTTGTCACCTCAAAGCAAGTTCATGCAGCTGACCCACAGGAAAACTGTTTTAGCACTTTATAATTTTGTGTGTCTGAGAAATTATGGAGAAGTAAGCACACAACTTCATTATGAAACCAAGGTGTTGCACTACTCCTACTGAAGCACGTGGAAAGCCCATCAAAAGAAAACCACTCCTGACGTGGCATTCAAAACTCCTCCAGCAGAAAGGCTGCATGCACAGCATAGAGGCTAGATATCAGTCCTGGGTCTCAGCCTAGTGTGAAGCAGAATAACAAGCAGTAAATACACTTTTTGAAATATGTGCAAGGTTCATGGCATGCAATACTCTAACTAAAAAATTCTGGTTTTGCTGATATGCTCTTTTGGATATTGATGGTAAGTGATGGAAGTGCTTGCTCACAGGGTAACAGCAGATACGGATCTTCCAGTCAGAAAATCTCCACATCCACCAAGACCTGCTTCAATTTTCAAAGTTTTAGTTGCTCATGCTCACAATGGGGAGGTTTTAAAGATTATTGATCAGTGTTTGGTGCTAATTAGCATTTCTAAAAAGGTGTTTTTTTCCTTACTAGCTGTCCTTTCTTGAACAGATCCACATGAAACCTTCCCACTTAGTAAGGTAAGCATCGAGACAGTACTTATCCTTCATCCCCATCAAAAACACTGCATGAACTCTGACCACTTGGCAGGCTTCTGTGGGTTTTTTTACTCGCTCTTTGCTCACAAACTATAAGCTCACAGCAGAGGCATATGCACACATTAACTGGGTAATGTAAGAATGGCCTCCAAATTATGGGTGCTCTGTCTGGGTTGCCAAAATGTGGATTGGTCTTTATACGCAGTTGGGCACCTTGGATATGGTTGTGGTTTTTCCAGAGTTGTGCTAGTAGCCTGTAATATGTTAGACAAAGATTACCTCTAGTGAAGTTGTGCTGGAGGGTCAAAATGTGTGTGAAACAGGAACTGAGAAACTGAATCAAGCTTTATGCTTATTTTAGTCTAATTTCATATGGAAATAAGGTTTAAGACATCCTGCTTATTTGGGTGTATGTGCATGTGTGTCTTCCTGCTCCTTGTGTGCTTTCTGAACCCACTGGCCTGGTGGTCTGGTAGTGAAGAATGATTATCTCTTGGTTAATTAGTGAATGTAATTAATGGACATGATGGGAGAGAAAGGATGAAGAGTACTGGTGCCTTCTCTTAGAAGACAGACTTCAAAGTGAATGCAGTTCTTGCTAAAGGTGGGATAAGCCACCCTGGAGTGCAGTGCCTTGGGAAACCACCCATCTGAGCTCCGCTCCTTCCACTGTTCCCATCCTCCCATTCAGCGGCCATGAACACCCATGGTGGTAGCTGGAGACTGGTTCTCATGCAGATTTGTCGATGTTATTACCATTGCCACATGCTTCATGGGTGCATCTTCAATACTGCTGCACATATACAACAAAGACAGTGTTATTTACTAAGTGTTTTGAAATCTATGTGTTTGATGATTTCATTCCAGGACAGGGAAAAGGCACACTGAGACCAATTTGATTTCAAAGGAGGATGGTCTGGGTGATGCTGGTATTGAATTTGGTGACCACATGGCTGTGGTAAACATCTTTCTTCAAAATATCAAACTCTGTGCTCAGGCTGGAAAGCAATAATGAGTGATGCTGTAGCAATGTAATTCATTATATTCAACATACTTCATATATTCATTATAACTGTTGAATTGTCAGTACTCTGTTACCCAATGCAAGGTGAAGTTTCTAGTTATAAAGACTTATTCTGGTGGCTTTGAACTGTATTTTGTTGAATGTGAAATATGTGTGATATTTTTCTTTCTGTCAAAGAAATTGAAGGTGTCTCTTTACCTAAAAAAAAAAAAAAAAAAAAAAAAGATTCCTC
>VYZQ01013751.1:0-26693 GCA_013400655.1 Mystacornis crossleyi | reverse complement strand
CACAGTCACACCAACGCAGATGCACCCCACTGCCAACTGTGCACAGATGAGTGATTATGAAACTGTAGGTTTCAGAGTTGTTTTAAACTTAATGACTAAGTGTCAGCAATCCACTCAGAACCCAGTACCCAGCCACCTTAGCTGAAATAAGAGCTGGGTTTTCCGTCCTGGGTGCAACTGTGATATTGGCTTTTGCAGGTCCTATATCTGTTCTGTTAGTGCATCCTATCAGCCTCTCAGCACGAAGATTCCCCAGCAGCTTTTGGCGAGACCCAGCTGGATGGATGNTAGACAGAGAGAGAGAGAGAGAGTCTTGATTGCTGCATAGAGTTCGTGCAAGACAGACACCACAGCCTTGGGCTTTTGCAGTTCATTTCCAATCTCGTCTTAAGGGTGGATCCTTGATTTATCCTGTCTTTTATGAATATGTTCCTGAAGTTTAATTAAATTCATTACCAACACACCTGAAGTGGTTTGGTGGTTGGACCTAGGATTTTGATGCAGTTCTCCCTCCAAGGCAAATATTGCAATTACTCAGCCATGCAAATGGGTGCAGGCGTCTTCAGGCTGTATAATCTGATATACTTAGGGGACTGCATGGCTGAAGGAAGGCTTGCTCACATCTGGAAGTTGCTTTTTTTCTAAGGATCATGAGCACAAGGAGTTCAGGCATTCTTGCACAGCTCCCCACTGACCTTCGAGTTCATGTCATCAGACCCAATCTTGTTGTCTTGGCAAATATTCACACAAATAAGAACATTCTAACAATGGGATCTTTCTTTTCTTAGTTTCCATCTCCCTCTCCTCTTGTCCCTTGCTGCCTCCCTCTCCTACACTGGAGATAGAAAATTTGGAGGCAGCAAGGATGAGATCACTGCTTTGCAGTGAGTGACAAGAAAACTGGCTGCGTGATTTGGGGCTCTGCATAGCCTTTTCCCAGGGAGTAGATCTGATGTTATTTCCCTATTTACAACTGCACAGAGACATCAGCACTTTGGAGACGGTGCTTGCCAGCTACTTGGGGTAAGACTATAGATAAGGCCCAGGGATGAGGAGCCATCAAAACACGAATGTCTAGCACAGACTTTGCTTTCCTGGCTTTGCTGTATTTACTTACTTAAATCACCCAAGCTTATAAACCATAGTTAGCAAGGCATAGAGTCATTACCCATTCCAGGGAAAGGAGCAGTCTGAGTCATGTGGGGGATGCTGTGTGGGTCCATACTGCACTTTGCTTGAGCTAAGAATATAAATACATGAATTTATAAACAGCTTTTAGATTTGCACGATTCTTTAGTAAAAGGTAATACTGAAGCACTGGAACTGGGGCTCCAGATTCCTATGAATTCCTGAATCAGTGCTGCTTCAAAGCCTAACTTCAGGCTTTAAGGCCTTACTCCACACATACATTTGGGAGGATGTTCCCCTTCCAACACAGTACTTTTGTGTTCACCTGGACCATCGGGTAAAAGCCCACCACACCATATCTGAGCCCTTGCCAGCTGGCAGGCTGACCAGTCTGTGTGCTCATGGATGGCAGAGCAGCTCCAAAACAGCTGGGTGTCTCATGGATTCATGTTATAGCTCATCCTTCAGCAGAGGTGCTGAGTATGTGCCCCCCTCGTTCCTCCAGTCGCAGTTCTCACCAGAACTGCAGGAATTTCCTGCACTGACCGTCTGGACTCAGACATGTTTTTGCAAGTGTGTGCTCTTTGTTTTCACAGAAATAGAATAAAAAACAAACCAGAAGAAGGAAATTCAATAAGAATTACATTTGGTAGACCCAGAAAAAAAAAAATCGATATTTTTAAAGAAAGACTACCATTTAAAAGCCCAGATGCAGACATTCCTTGTTATCCCACTCCCACTGAAAGTTAGAATTGAAATCACCTAGGACTCAGTTCCTCATGTGTGTGTGGTTTGTTTTCCTTCATTAAAATCAGCAAGGAGAAGTCTGTCAGGGATTTTCTCAAACATCTTGTACAATAATCTACAATAACTTTTTCACAATATACTTTCCAGTACTCTGTTAACATTTTGGTTTCTAAGATATTGGAAAGTCTTGGGACCTCTTTTTGTTTGATATTTTGCCTGTCCTGCACAACACCTGCCTAGCTGGAAATCCAATGTACTATTGCTAAATAACAAGAACTCATGCCTTGTTATGGGCTGCTATGGCATTTATATCTCTTGGAGAGGCACTATCTTTTGCATAATCATCAGAGCAAAATGTGGGCTGCTACATATTCTAGTAAGCACCTGTATCAACTGATGGCAAAACATTCCACTTCACCCATTTCTCTTTCTATAATATCTTGCACTTTGATGTGTGATGCTTTTTTCTGAAGGATTTTCTATCAACATACTGTAAACTGCTCCTTTGTATGTTCCAAGTTTAGTTCCTTGCTCCGGCAGACAGTGTAACTCTCGATACAAGCTGTAGCAAATTACCATGTTATTTAACAATTACTTACAATGCATTCCCTCATCATTTGGTGCCTTGGGATATTGTGCCTAATTGCAGGTTTAACAAAAACATATTGTGGTCATTATGTCATTACGATATGAGAGTATAAAGAGCAAAATAGAGCAAATCAGATAAAGTTGAGTGAGACTTAGCTGTCTGCATGGGAATGTTAGGAACAATGTCTCTCACCCTTTCAGGCCACAAAGATAATTTCATGACTACTAAGTAGTAGTTGGTTTAAAAAAAAATCTATTAGGCACTGTCTCCGCTCTCAGGGGAAATGTCTATCAGCAAAACTGATTAGAGATAAGGGTAAGCAGATGTCAAAACAGAAGACCACCAAAGAACTGAGGTTCTAAAGTGAATGGGGAGAGATCCAGCAAGTATTAAATGTAGGGTGGGTTGCTGTGCCATGAGTGGGGGGCGATCCTGCCCTCCTTTCAGCTCCAAGGAGAGTTTTGCTGGAAAAATATTGCATTCTTTATCTTATATGGGAGAAATCTGGGTTTTGCAATCATTTTTCTGGGTGAATTTTTATGTGTGCATGTGGTTTGTTGTTTTGGTTTTTTTTTCTTCCCACAAATTGCTTTTTTAACCTAATGAGTGAATGAAAATTAGAAATGTTAGGGAGAGCAAAGAACTGTGAGAAGATGTTCTGCAGAATTTCTTGCTTTTTCTGTACCCATGGAGGAGTCAAATTTAAATTATCTCTTTCTGTAGAAAGTACTTCTCCATAATACTCAGTTTGCCACATTTTTCACCTGAATTAACTCTCCAGTTATGGGGCTATGTAAGGTTTAATAAAAAAGCCAGTAAAAAAGTCTTATTGAAACTTCCATTGTGGAAGCAAATATGTGAATTTCAGTTGTTACTGAAATAAAGATGTAAGAAAATATAGGCTTTTAGGAAGGAACTCATGAGAACAGCTCATTTTATACATCAAAAATAGTTTTATAATAGTATTTCACATCCACCCTACTTGTCCTTAACTTCATACATGTGTAATGTCAGGATTTGTGCTGGTCTCTCTTCCCTTGTCCTTTTCTGCCAGCCAGAGAGAACACAAATCACTGCTCTGCCACTCTTTTTTCAGAGACATACCCACATGAATGGGGCTTCAGGCAACTTTTGTGAGGTAACAGAAAAAACACTTCTACATCAACATGAAAGGCTTGTGGGAGAGTTTTACATAGAATCACAGAATGGTTTGGGGTGGAAGGGACCTTGCAGATAACTTAGATCTAACCCTCTCTATCATAGGCAGGGACCCACTAGACCGGGTTGCTCAAGGCCCCATCCAACCTGGCCTTTTACCTCTCAGCTTTGCTTCTCCATCAAAGAGATGAGACTTTTATGTCAGTGTTCTCATTTCTAAAGCACTCAGGAATGCTCCTCTCAGCCAAGCTCTCAGGAAGACAGGCCCCCAGCCAAAATCTGGCATTGCTTAGGGCTGGGTCCAGTCTTATTTGTGCGTGTTTGAAGATACCATGCTTTTTATTTTCCTATTATTAGAACAGCTCATTTCCTGCCTGGGTCTCCCAGCCATCTGCAGGGTATTGTACCTGAAATCTCCAAGGCCTCCTGCCTGGGCCAGGCAGGCAGTGTCAGGGCTGGAGGAGAGCCTGTCAGATGCCAGGCTGCTCTTGATGCAGACACTGAACTGACTGGGTGCTCTTTCTGAGATGGGACAAACTCTGTGCACACACAGGATCTGCTGGGACGCAAGCAGGGAGAAGGATGCACGTGGGGAAAACTGGAAGCAGGGGAACCCTAAATTAAAAAAAATTGCTACATGATGAGCGAGTTGTGGGACTGATACTTCAGGGAGATCTGTCCCTGTACCATTTGTAAATGACTTGTAGCTGCATCGTTGTCCCCAGGCAGGAGGGGTTTTGCAGAGTTGGCCTTCATGCTTGGGCTCCTCCACTCCTCTTCGTGCCCAGTGCTGAAGCAGGCCTTTGTTATCTGATTATGTGGGATGTTGGAGGAACTGAACTTGGCAGTCCTGCTCCCGTCCCACGTAAACCTCTGCCTGCTTCCCACCACCCAGCATCTGCTGCCTGCAGAGGGTGTGTTATCCTTACCCCCTGGCCTGGCACATGTCTGCCATCCTGTTCCTTCTAAAGAACACCAGGAAGACAAGCAACAGGCCAGACAAGTCCCCACCAGCAGAGGTAACCATATATATGCAGCCTTTTCCCTTCAGCCTTATCATGAAAGGAGCTGGGAAAAGCTAGGCAAATCCCAGGCAGATGATCTGTGCACTTTGACAGCAGCTTCAAACCTTCCACAGGAATATCTGCCTTGTTTTGCTGAAAGAAAGGCTAAATCAAGACAGGATATTATTATCCTGAACCACATTTTGTCTCCTCTGCCACTGCTTGCAACAAGTCAGGGTGAATTACAGTGGCTGCCCTTCCCAGGTCAGTCTGTACCTCACTTCTGCAGCAGCGATGCCTGCACGGCACTTGTTTGAGGTCTCAGGTATTTTTTGAACTGCTAACTTGGGTTTGTTCGACTTCTTGTTGTCTAAGAGCTGGACCTGTGTTTCGGCATGCCTCTACCAGCCAGATTCCTCCTGCCTTCCCATCTCCATGCTTCCAGAGCCATGCTGCCACAAGGGAAGATGTAACCTGTCTCCTCAACCACTTGTAAGAAACTGGTTTACAGAGCACAAGTTATCCCTATCTCTCTGTGTGTGATGCAAAGGTGGGAAGAAGCTGTCCCATCCCCAAGACACAACCTTGATTCTTGGGTATTTCTGGCCCTTTGGAGGAAAAATGCCAACAAAAATAGTAGGGAAAAAATGTGCAAGGTATAATTAATTTTTTTTTTAATTTGTTGATGTTTTTCTACACAAAAATGCAGAGTTTCATCCCTGCTGCTGTTAGTACTAAAAGAGAAAGTGATGAAAGCTACAGATTTGCTTCATTGCATACCATAATACATCTTTCAAAAGGTGAGTTGCAAACAGTGGTTCTAATCTTATAACATTAACCTCTGCCACTCCTCTCCCCAAAATCCCAGTCACTTTGAAAAAAATCTATCTTCTTGTCAAATAAGTGATTTTTTTATTGATGTGATATATCCAGCAGTGAAATGGATTTCCATTTTTATAAGGTATGACAATTTTTGCTATGAAATATTTCCATTACAAGGGAGTTTGATTGATTTGAGAAGTGTCCTAGATAGCAACAGGCTGGTCAAGAATAAATTTGCCTGAACGTTTAAGTAGAGCGCTGTTTCTAAGTGGGCTAATGCTGTTCCTAATAAGATTGTGTAATGTTTGTGAAACAACTGCAATATTATATCACTTTTATATCCCTTAATTTGGCAAATACTCATGTTTTGCACTTTTCCTTCTGGGAGGAGTTGTCCATATGACCTGAAAAACTTTGGTTTTTCTTAATAACTGTAGTTGAAAGAAAACAGTAGTGGCCTATGCCAAATATTGATCTGATCCTGGAAAAGGCTGGCCAGCTGTGGGTTGCTCTGAGTGGAAGCTGTACATGATTCAAACTGCCCTTTGATCAGGAATAATCGCTTCCTGTCTTATTTGTGAGTCAAAAATCAGAGATCTGCCTTCCATGGGGAAGTTGAACTATGCCGCTCCGCTCCTCTTTCCTGTGCTTTGTCCTGAACTCTTCCCTACGTACCTGCTCCTTCAGCAGTTGCCAGATAACAAATGCATTGCTTATTCTGACTTTTTTTGTACAAGCAGAGAAAAATGCATTACTGGAGTGAGTGTCTCTGACAGATCCTGTACAGAGTGCTTCACCCACGGATATGACCTCTGTGCTGAGTTGTGAGGTATCCTTTCTTTTGAGCAATGCCCACTCTGGTGGAGTGCAGGCTAACGGTGCAGCAGGATTGCCAGACAAGTCACCACAAAGACATGGCCTCAAAGACTCTCTGTGGAGAGTGCTGCTCACTTATAAACATGAGAGGGTTTTCTTCTGTCTAGTGCTAGCACTAGAGAGCCAGGCATCTCTCCCACCTTTCTCTCTCTGGTTTTGTCCAGAATGAATGACTATGGCTTCTCCATCACCTGCACTGGTGCCATAGCATTTTCCACTTCTCTCTAGAGGCAAGTCCCATGTAGAACTATTGCAGATTTTCAGGTCCATTCCAAAATGTGGAATGGCAGTGGCATTTCTCAAGACACCCCATGATGTGTCCATGACACGCACATCAGTTTTCCCATTTTGCTGAAGGAGACAGACCCAGTGTGAGCAGGATTGATGCCTGGTCCCCAAGCTGAACTCCCCCCTGCTGCTTGCTTGGCCCGGCTCAACAGAGCCTGGAAGACCCTAAAGCAACAACCTCTTGGTGCCACTGGGACTCATCACCTCTTCTGTGTTTTGGATGAACAGCCCTGTGTTCATGTAGCTCATGAGCGATGGGTGTGGTCATGTGGGAGCAGCTTCGATGGCTCTGCCTCGGGCTCCTTGCTGCCATCCGTCCGTGCCATGACCACAGGCTGGGACCAGCACCAGTACGGAATCACTGTTCTTAATTACAGCTATTTTAGTGGAGACTACATCTTCCATGGGAGAAATTATCAGGATTTGGGAAATGCCAAACAGAATCAACTGGAAAAGCATAAATCTTTTTGTAGGCATTCCCACACCATGATTTTAACGTTTAAGAAGTTTTTTCCCCTCCCTCACACAAGAAGACAGTTGATGCAAAAAAAAAAGCAGAGCTTTAGCCCAAAATGGTTCGTTCTGGATTTGCTGTTATTTTTAAGAGAAGCTGGCTTACCTCCAAATTCATATGCCAGAGGCTGAATGAGCTAAATTTAAATACCAAAGTATTTCAAATGGATATTTTACATTAACAGCAATCTCATTTATTTTAGTTTTGTGTTTTCACATAGTTTTTCAAGTTAAGCTAAACCCACTGTATAAGAATGAGTGTTTCATTAATTTTTATAAGATTATAAGAAGCATATGTTTTAAAGCTTCCTTTTGTAACATAGCAAAGTATACTGTAGACATATTTATTTACATAATGGCTGCATTAGAAGAAATTTTCATATGGAAAAATGCAGCAATACCAAGTAATGGTTACCACAAAGTTAAAAATAAATTAACGATATGGGGTGACAAGAAGCAGAAATAATTAAAAAATTAAACGAGAGGATGTCATTTTTTTAAGTACTCAAAGTGAGCACATTTCCACTCCTATCACAAAGCCAATGGAAGCACAGCATTCTACAGGAAATGTAGAATTTCAGATTTCATGAGGAATCATAAAAAATGTTCTGTGAAAGAATTCAAATATTTCACCTAGAAAACCAGGTCTTCATCTTAAAAAGGTGAGAAATGTTGGTTTTAACTTTATTATTCTGGTCTATTTGCTGTTCTTTTGTGTTCAGTTTTGGCTTAGGTTGCATTTTTTTAAATGTAGTATGCACTGTGTATATAACATTAAATCAAGTGCTTTACTATGATATAGCAATAAATGAAAAGCACAGAAATGTAAATGTTTTTACAATAGAAAAACAAGAATTGACACAAAATAATCAAATCTCTTCTGATGAGAAAATTTATTATATATCTGAGCTGGTGGCAAAAAAAATCATTTTCCTGTAAGAAAAAAATCCCCACCAGCAGCTTATCAGCTCAAAGTTACCACAGAAATTACTGAAAAGAGTTACAGTCAATAAACTACATCAGCACATCATCTTACTAGAATCAAGTCAGCAGCTACTGTAACCTCTTTTTGTTTAAGGAAAATTTTGAAAGGAGCCTCAAAATGTAATTTGTTTTTATAGGCTTTCAGAGCTTAGTAACTGTAAGCCTGACCTTAACAAGAATTTGAATTACCAGTTAAAATAATTTATAGAAGATGCACTAAAGAGGTTTTATATATATAAAAGACATGTGTTTTCTTCTCTGCCTTGACTGAAGAGCTGGGTTTTTTGTAGGTATGTGTACTTACATTTTGTGGGTAGTTTCGTAATCTAAGGTTTTCAGCAAGAGGGTAGGTTTTTACATCAAGTGTGTATTTTGAGGAAAGCACAAGTGTTTCATTTTTTTCTCTGAATACTGGAAGAATATCACCAAGATTTTGCTTTCAAAAAGCCTCTAGGATTGGAACTATTGTGTCCAAGACCAGTTGGTCCTAGTATAGAGCTGGAACCTGTTGTAAGCCATTAAGCTGGAGCTAAACCCCAAATAACCTGGTGAGTATATGAGGAAAATGGCAAAATCAACATTGCCCCACTCTTCCAGGGATTTGTTTCGACGTTGGGTAACACGTCTCTTGACTTCTCCCTGCAGAAATTTGTGTAATGTCCTGCTCAGTGAAGGCATGCATTCCTGGAAGAGCGGAGGTCCTGAGAATGTCAAAAGCTCTTGAAAACAGGTCCAGTTTCCACTTTGCCAGACGCTAGGGCAAAGACTGCTCTGAGAGCTAATTTTGGATAATGAGCAATCAGCAGGGGCAGAACATCCTGTAAGTATCTACAGCTGAACACTCTTAAACAAGATTGGGATCACCCAGAGCTTTTCTCCTGGGTGTTAATATGGTGATTAAAGTTTACAAGGGGCCCATGGTTTTATTTTTGTCTTGTCACATCCGATGGCAGCGAGGCAGGAAATCTGCTTTAATGCATTAATGATTTTGGTCACCTATGTGCAGAATGCCTGACATGCTTGTGTAGAATAACTGCTATATAAATTTAGTCATGATTGCTGTATAAATGATGTTAGGCAAAGGTGTAGCAGGATACTTGAAAGCACCATTCGGATAAATATCCTTTTACTGGAACACCTGCTTTAGTGTGCCAGAGTCTTGGAGTACAAATCTGGTGTTGTATGTAAGATAGATACACTTACAGATGTTTGTAATGTGCAAATGTGTGCTCTGTCACTGTGAGAAATACCTCCTCTGAGTTGACAATGTCTGCTGACAGCACTGTATACTAGCAGGTTCTGTCATCTATTGTTATGTATGCTTTTCCCCCAAAAAATCAACATGAGACTTCCTATCTGCGTATTTTTGTGCAAATTTCTTCTTGGGTGTACAGAGGACTGCCAACTTTTGGAAGGTGACCTACTCAATAAAATATATTGGGTTGTTTCTTCCACTTTCTGCTTCTGTTCTTTCTCACCTATGTATTTAAAAGACTGTCTTGAACAGATAGGATCTTAAGTGAGTCTTATCGAGGTCAGAGCTTGTTGATCTGGCACAGATCTGAATATGAAACTTTGTAGATATCTGATTACCAAACATCTTTGGAAGCCATGTTTACCACCAGTAGCTTTCCTGTAATTGTGGTCAAATTTCTGCTTTCTTTGTTTCATTTCCATTTTTAGAAGATACAACCAATTTAGTTAAATCAGAAGCTGATTTAATTTAATTCAATCTACATTTAAAAGGGTTCTGCGAACAATTTTCTTTGTTTTGTTTTGGATTATGGTTTTTGACTATTGAGTACAAAGCTGAGAACAACTTAAATTTCATGAGGATGAATTAATATATTTTCATTTTTCTCTCTTAAAAATGCTTCAAACTTATTCCTTAAGAAATTAGTCACTTTTTTCCTTTTTTCCTTTTCTTTTTCAGTCAGAAGAAAATGAAACCTCATGGCAATGGTGCTTTTTATCTCAGAGTGATTCGAATGGTCACTGTCACCAGAAGGAATGCAGGCATGCAGAGCAGTTGCCCCAGCTGCAGGGCTAGGACATGCTTAGGGTTGTCCTAGTTTTCTCTAGTTGGGTCCCTTGACCATATTCCATGGAGTACAAAGCACCTGAATTTTTTAGGAACTGGCATTCACCTATGTGTGGAATAGTTTGCCAGAGGTGTTTATTTGGTACCTCTCTCATTCACAATAAAACTTTTCATATAGAGTGGAAAGCAACTGTAGAAACTGCTGAAACACAATCTCCTACATCGACCTATAATTTGGCGGTTTGAATTTAAACCCCTTAAATGTGCTCAAGTAACTTGATAGGTACCGACAGACGCTTTCTTTAAGACCCCTCTTGGACCTGAGGGGATAAATTCCTTGCTCACATTGCCTGGCTATAGGCGCTTGGGGGATGGCCAGCTCTGACTCATTTGTTCACCTGTAGGTGTGTATGTGGTGTTTGATATGTTCCCAGGGCACCACATCTGGGTTTCATTTGCTGGGCGCTTGGCCTGGGTCTCCTGTACTTTTATATAATATCTGCCAGCCTTGTGCCAGTGTCCCACGTGTCATGGGACATGTCTGTTGGTTGCCTATACAGGGGCAATTGAGTTGAGCTACATCTGTCTCCTGAGTTTTGAAGACAACTATCTTTAATGTTGATGATTAGGGCTTGATTAGCTCTTTTTCTTTCTCATCCTACTTAATCTTGAGCAATGTAACTAAAAAATAGTTGTCTAAATTATTTTTACTAGCATGTATGCATACATAATATAAGCAAAGAGATGACACTACATCTTTGTGGGAAGGTTTCCGTGGGCAGAATTGCAAATAAGTAAGAAAAGAGCAAAATGGAAAATGTTTGTTATGCCATTTTCCCAATTTGGTTTAGAGTTGTAAATATGGAGGTTTTCTATATTAACTGCTGAAATTCTTTCTGTAAACATAGATGGGTGTGGGGAAGAAAAGACACAATCAAGAGACTCATATTGATAAACAGTTTCAACAGATGTTCTAGAAGAACTGCTGAGACAGGCTTCATGCTCAGATCTGGGTTGAATCACCAGGATGAGAATATATTCACCTGAGGGGGTGAATACACGGATATGCTGTTAAGATCAGAGAGAACAGAAACCAAAGGAGAAGAAAGTTATTTGTTTATCACAGAAAAAGAAGCAAACATTTATGGGATGTCAGCTCAAATGCTGAATTTGCTTGATGATTGGGTAGTAAGACTTCAGGGCAAGGACCGAGTTCCTGCAATTTTGTGCCTGCAGTGCCAACCTACATCTTGGTGCTCAGGTGATCTCAGTTTTAAAGGCTATGTCCACTTTAAGAATATTGCAGAGTGAGATTTTTATTTGAGTTTTTTCTCTTGCTGCTCTACACTGAAGATGAAATCATGATGAGAGTCTGGTTTCCAGAATGGATTTACTTTTGATAAATTTCTGGTGTCCATAAGCAGGATCTTGTCCACTGTGTTCCGTGTGGAGAAGGTCAACTCTCCATGTGGTACCTCTCTCTATATTTTCCTCAGTGGTGAGTCAGCTTGAGGGTTGACTCATAAATACCTGGCAGGAAAGAATGTAAAAGACAGAGACAGGCTCTTTCCAGCGGTACCCAGTGACAGGACCAGGGGTAATGGCATCCACTGAAACACAGGAGGCTCTGTCTGAACATCAGGAAACATTTTTTCACAGTGAGGGTGACCAAGCACTGGCATGAATTGACCAGGGAGGTGGTAGAGTCTCCAGCCTTGGAGATACTCAGAATGCAGATGGATACGATCCTGGACAACTTGCTCTAGGTGACCCCACTTCAGCTGCAGGGGCAGACCTGAGTGGTTCTGATTTTGAAAGAGCTCGATTATCACAGATTCTGAATGTATTCATCTCAAAAGTTTGGAAACATGCAGAAATCTCCAGCAGTTCTTGAAAAAGAAGGTTCATTGCACCTTCTAAACCTGAGAGTGTTTTTGTAACATAAAAAGCTTTGCTGTGAAGCACTTATTTAGCCCTTTACCATGAACACACTTGTGGTTTGCAACACTGAACCCTGAAGAATGGTCATATGTTTTTAGGTCCTTGTACAATACCCACAAACACCGATAGTTATTAATGGTCTAGAATGGCATATAGTAAAAACATGAAAAGTCAACCCAGAGGGAAGTCGACCATCAACTTCAGAAGCAGAAAAGCTTTTGAAGTTGGAAATTTGCTAGCTGTGGAAGCTTCATCAACTCCTTATTATTTACAGTTTGGTCTCCAAATGTGATGCTGGTAAAAGGACAGAACAGCTGGAAAGAGAGTGATTTTCTTGCCAGGTCCATGGACCTCTGATTACAAACACATGACTGCATGACATACAAAAGTGACAGTGTTAGCAAGCATGTTATGCTGAAGGTGTATCACCAGTTAGTACAGTTCTGTGAGATGAAAATGCTTGCAAATAACTAGCACTACAGCAAAATTTAAAAAGCCAGTCTTTGCAGCTTATTTTGCACAGAAGAAAATAGCACATCACGTTCTTCCTTGGTTTCCTGAATTTTTCTAATAGTGCAGATTAAAAGAGATGGTGCATGGGAGTCTGTGTGTATATGCATACAGCGTGTGTGTAGACAAATACAGATACATGTGCATATGCACATTCATATACCTGCATGTATTTCTATGGTACCAGTACATGCAGAAGGCTAGTCACACTCTCAAAGCAGTGTACAGGACTTGGCCCAAACTGTCCTGCATGTGTGAAAGAAATAGTTTTGGCTATATCAAAGAAATAAAGAAAAAAAGGCAAGCACTCCATTAAGTGAAGTCCCAGCAACTGTGGCAGGATTCATGCACTTCATTGCTAGGTAATCTGCACTGCTTTTCAGAATGTTCAGTGTTAATATTCATTACCTAGCCATAATTTTTTTAATATATAAAATCAAACCCCATAAAATTTAGACTACATTGTTTTCCTGCATACCTTTCAAAAAACAAGCAAATAATAACAATAAAATAATAACCTGCTCTGTGACACAGTAAGAAATACTGTTAGTGGTTTGTTTTGCATCAAGGTGTGCGACGAAGGACACAGTGTCTACTGTCCAGCTCCCACACTGCCATACCAGCAAAAACCACACAGAAGTGTGTGGTTTTAAAGACTGCACTGCAATATTTTTGCAACTGCTCTGCTGGACAGAATGATATGTATTTTTCAGTAATTTTATATGTCTTAAAGAATAACAGCCACTACAGATTTGCACACACTCCATTAATTATACATTTTGGATTTTGAAGGCAGATAAGTTACTGCTTGATTTTCACTCCAAATATTTTGCCATTCAGATACATTTCTCTCAAACATCATTATGTCATTTTCACTTCTATGTTACAGATTGATATTTGTAAATTCTACTGTACTGGAGTTAGAGTTGGTGTTGAATTAGCCTAAAACTAAATTGGAATCACCTATGCCCAAAGTCATCTCCAAAAACGTAACACAGTTAATAAAGCTGTTTTAATGAATTGATGTTTAATTAAACAGTAATTTTAACAAAAGCATGAAGTTCCTTTTTAGGTGCTATTTGGCTGAAGAACAAATGGCATTGGAGAAGTTGCCTCTTCAGAGCCTAAATAAATGTAGCAAAATCACAGGCCAATGGGAAAGAAAAAGGCCATCAGGAGTCTGTGAAATCAGATATGGAAAATCCTACTTTTATCTCCCCCTGTTGTTAGTCACTGCTCTCCATCTTTCTACCTTCCCTGCACATTCAGCAAGTGCCAGATCAACATTAGCCAAAGGATTTTTCCACTTACATCTATTCTAGCCGACAGGGATGACGACAGCCTGTTATCTGTTGCTTCAGCTCCAAGGAGCCTCATTCAGGGATCCTGCTGCGCTTGGGTTGATACGAAACGTAGAGGCAGTCTCTTGGTCTGCCTCAAGGCAGCTGCAGCCTAAATACGTGTCACGTATCTCACTCCCCAGGCGGCAGCAGAAAATGGATCATGCCAGTACTCACACACCCAGCACCCACCATTAGCACCGGTAGTGCCCTCAGTAGTGGGGTGCAATGGGGCACCTGCCCCATTAGACATTGATTTCTCAGTCCTAAAGCAGCACTGCTGGTACTCTGCTGCTGGTGTTACATTTTAGCTAATATTTCAGTTAAACTACCAAATAAATTTAGGCTGATTTACCAAATCAGTAGGCTGATTTTAGCATCAGAGGTACCTGGGAAGAATCAAGGTAAAATTACCCATACCATTTGTTATATCTAATCCTAGATGCATGTTGCTGATAGATACATGTATTTCCTTACTGGTATCCATACTGGTATTTCAAGGAAAATAACCATAACCACAAGATCTGCTGTTTGCTTGAGGGTTTTTTGAGTTCTGGTGGTGCTTTCTGAGTTCTCATTTTTGAGTTTGTGGTTTATATTGCCACATCCTCAAAAAATATATACAATATGCAAAACACCCTCCCCTTGGAAGCCATTTATTTTCTTTCCATATGCACATCCTCACGCTTACTTATGCTTATATTTAACATAGATAGAGTAGGTAGGGAGATAGAAGTGAGGAAGAATGTTTTTTTAAAGTCGTTGGAGACAGCAAAGTTATGCTCCCTCTCTTTAGTAATAACAAAACAGTGCTTATAACTCTTATCGAGCAGTCTGTGCAACATCTACATCCTTTCACTAATTTCAACAAACTGTCCCAAGGAGTGGGAAGATTAGCTGTGGGGTTGTTTATTCTTGGTGGGCTTATGGACATGTTCTCCATGAGTGAGAGAGAGAGGAGGAAAATAAAATCTTGTTTGTATCTATCTGATCTGTTCTGAGTTCTTGCAGTGGGAGAGAACAATGTCAAGAGATTTAGGATGCAAGCAGATGTGGTGCTCTTCCTGATGGTGCTTTCATATTAGGGGACTTCACAGCCCTGTTTTCCCTGCAGCCAGAGAAACGGTAGGATGAGGAATGTTATGGCAACTGAACAACCACTTCTTTAAACATCCCACAAAACCCCACAGTGTCCTGTATTAAGTGTGTGATAATTAGTGCCTGTAGTAAATGCGTGGACCTTAATTACATGATAGACGTTAACAGAAGAAAACCTCTGTTAGGATTTTTTTTTTTTTTTTTTTTTTGCTTTTAGGCTCAAAAATTTACAATTTCCTGTCCTTCATAAATACTGATTTAGGCTTCAGGGCCTTGATGCTCATTGTGGGGTTTTCACCATGGCAGGAATAAAAGATATTGTATGCAAGCATCAGGAGTTAGTAGTTGATCTCTATATCTTTTGTTTGATATATGAACTGAGAAAACAGAATGAAAAATTTTCAGGATTAGCTTTAACTTAAATGGAGGTACTGTTCTTTGTGGGTTCTAATTTTCTCTCTCTCTCTGCTTTTATGTGTGTGTGTGTGTGCACAGATGCACAAATACAGGTTTTTTGGGTGATCTTTGCATGATTTTTGGAGGCATTATTTTACAGTAGAAAGAGTGACTTTGAAACAAAATTGTTTTGAATTGAAACAATTTTAAAAAAACCTAAATTCTTTTTGTAAAATATATAATTCAGAAAATGTTTCAGATATTTTGATCCATTTTTTTCTGATCTTATTTGCTAAATTCCACAGGGTTTTACAGATAATTTTGGTCAATGTACGGTTGCAAGTTTCACTAACTCCATTTGTGTGAAAAATTTCATAAGACCCACCATGGGTAAGGATGATAAGGATGATAGGGAATTAACAGCTGTCTTTTCCATGACGGATCTATAGATTAGTCAGTGAAGGATAACTGAATTCAGCTTTCAGGTCGCAGGGGAGATCACACTCCAGAAAGATATTGTAGACTATATATTGAGGGGGCAATGTTGAGAAGCAATCTCAAATTAGAAGTTACTAACAAAAAAAAAAAAAAAAGAAAATGGCTCTTTTGCTGCTAAACCTGCTTGCATAGATTGTCCCCTATGCACAACTTGGTTTTCCAGTTCTACTTTTGGTGCACTACCCAGCAAATAAAACTCACTGCAAACTTAGCTACAGCCCCATCCACCGAGCTATGCCAGATTTTTGCCAGTGAGCCTGACCCCATGGAAACTCCACCTATACGTGCACACTTGTATAAGTACGAGTAACTTTAGTATTCATGTCTGGAAGTTATAGCAGAAACCTTTGCATTTCTTAGTCTTTTCCCTCTCTGGATTTTGCTAGCAAACAGCAGTAGGCTAGCAGTCACTGAGATAGGCTCCACATGGAATCCTCCGGCCAGCAGCTCTCACCGGGAACGAGGGTCCAGGGCAGGAGCTTCAGAAAGGTTAGGAGTTATTTTAATTCTTTTTTTTATTTCTTGTATTGCTGAGGGAGTTTGTCTCAGCCGTGTTTATCTGGTGTGGAAGAGGAAGCTTGCAGGCAGCATGATGCATGGGCGGCGAGTGCCGGCATGAGGTCATGGCGAAAGGGAACAGAGCCCGGCTGTGTCGCATGAGCTGGGGAGGGAGCTGCTGTGGCGCGGGGCGGCCACTTTATCAATTAGGTAATGTCTGTGGGAGATTGGGGGGAATTTCATTACATTGTGTTGGGCCATGCCGCTGATGTGTTACCAAACATCTGTGAGGGACCCTGCAGTTTCTTGGGCAGCGTGGGCTCAAGCCGAATTTGGCTGCCATGACTTAGCAGGGGGAAGGGGAAAAGAGATAACTTACCTCCAAAACAAACTCCGTGAGGGCTTTGGCCTTGATGGACTTCCCATTGAGGTCTGGGGGAGATTCTGATCTGTGCATTGTGCGATGGAGATGGTGGGATGAGCTATGAGAATGTGTGCTCAGCTATCCCAGCCTGTTGCACATAGCCTTGTTGAGCAGCTATCTTTGGAAAGCTGACTAAGAACCATTGTAAAGTCACAGGGATTTTACCCCACTTTTACCTTTTGAGAAAGACCAAAAAACCAAGATATGTGTGAGAAACAACATGGAAACAGTGGTGCCTGCCTTCCCTTTTAAAATGGAAAACTAGTGATTTGAAAGCAAACTTGCTGCTAAGGGCCAGCTCGACATTCTGATATCTCAGAGCCACCATAAATAAATTACCTAGTTCTCCCAGTACTCCCATCAGGAAGGCCTGTAAGCAGTCCTCCCCTCACTCACAAGACTGTGTGTGTCTCTTGGGGATACTGCATTCACCATGAGCCACCCCACTGACAGAAAGTGTCAAGTGTCTTCTCACTGAAAAGTGTGCCCTGTAGATATTTCTGACTTTGAAATCACAGCTGATTTTTCTAACCTAACCTCAGGGGAGGCAGCAGAGGAACAGAGTTTACGCCCCTGGTTCCCGATCGCAGTGAGCACTGGGATTGCCAGGCTCCCTGCCATATGCATTGAGTCCCAGCCGTGTTAAACAATGCTTCACAAACATGTGCAAAGCAATGTGCCCCCACCCAAGAAGCTAGAAAATTGCTTAAGTTACACATTTTGTTTCTGCCAGCACAAGGATGACACGTTTTCCCTCCTCCAGCGTGCCAGTGAGCGCCCAGACGAGGGGGAGCAGTGTGCCTGGGGGCTACACAGGGGCTGGTCCTGCGCCTGCCGAAATTCAGCATAAATCAGGATTAGTGCTGCGGCATCTGGGGAGCTGCGCCAGCAGGGAGCTGACGCGAGAGGGAAATCAGGCCCCATGGAGCAGGCTCCCCGAGTGACATGTTTATTCCTGCCAAGCTCCCATCTTTTATCCCCTAAACAGAGCAGCCTCGTAAGCCCCTCTAAGTCTCTGGTATGCTAAACTGATATGGGAGCCCTGCTCTCACTCTGATGGAAGGCAATGTGGTGGAAAGGGACCAGGACTACATTTTGGCATCATCAGCCAAGGCCTTCACTGCCCATTCAAGTACCCCGAGGTGTCCTGCCATGGAGTCAACTTTTTTTCAGACCCCAGGCGCTGTCTGCAACCTGCTGATTTCCAGACCCCAGATGCTGTCTGCAACCTGCTGATGGAGAGGGAAGGAAGGAGGGGAGGGCAATGGAAAACTGCTGATCTGGGGAAATGCAGCCCTCCTTGTCCTCCCTCCTCCCCTTCTTGCCTGGGAGCAATTGATTTAGGAGCTTTTCTTAAGTAAGAATTTCATCACGAAAGAGCTTTCTTCTGAGAGTAGCTGAGAAATTGTCTTGCTCCCTCTCTCTTATTTATGTATATATATGTGTACATTTCTGTTTAGGAGGAAGCACTTTTCCTGACCCGGGTGGCAGGTATTCGAACTAAGGGATTTATTCGCTATCCTTGCCTGGAAAACAATATGCAGTTGTTGGGCTTAAGGTGTCACAAAAAATGACCAAAGCCTCACTGCTGATACCTGAAAATTTCTCGTGATGGATTATAAGAAATAATAACCTTGACCTTTCCTCTGAGTCTGGAAGGAGTGCTTAGGAGACAGCAAGTAGGATTCCTAATGTTTTCAGCATTAGAATTTCAATAAAAATCAAGTAAATCCACAGGATAACAGCGACCCTTAAAATCCATGGTATTACTGAGATAAGTTTTGGGTTGTTTCTGAATCTATGCTCTTCTTTCTAGACTTCAAACATGGGATATAAGAACTGTGTCCTCCTTCTTGCTCTTGTGTGTGGACGCCTGGGCAGAGCCATTTTGAAGGGCACAGATGTTCCGCCAAGATATTGAGGGACTCCACATCTTCTCCCATGGAGAGTTTTGTACGTCAAGGTCAAGGCCTCAATGCTCTGTGTTGCACCATGATAATGAAAATATATTTCTAAAAGTTCCTTAGGAAAAAAGTGTCTCCTGTTCAAAAAAAACCCAGGTAAAACTTTTAAGTGAGTCCAGTTCTACAGAATGTGAAGACATTTGAACTTTCTTCAGTAATTAGGGAGGTCTTGCCACACATAGAAAACTACCCACTTGATCACTTCTGGAGACTTTCAGTATTCAAAATGGTAATAATGAGATACAGGGACCCTACCCTGAACTAGACATAGTAGAGTTTACAGGAGTTTTCATTAGAAAACTCCCCACATAGAACATTGGTGGTTTTCTCTTTGGCCCTACAGGAAAATGAAGACAATTTAGAATGTGGTAAGTTCTTCTTTTCCTTACCTTCTTGTGGTTTTCCAGCATTAGTCTAGGAGACAAGAGTAAAAAACTATGAAAACAATTTTTTCCCTATTTCGTTTTATTTGTTCATTTGCTTTTTCTTGAAAGAAGTCTCGGGGTATTAATTCTGATTCCCTGAAGACAAAACATATTAACTGTTCAAAGAAGACATTAAAACTGGAAATGTTAGTTTCTTTGTTGAAACCTTATGTGAAAATTTCACGTAATTATCTGCTTCTCTAGATTAAGAAAAAATAGTCAAAGCAAAGACCTGCAGAAAGGCAAGAGTATCTTTATTTAATACCATGGAATGAACATCTTTCAAAATACCAAGCAATTTCAGAGCTTTTGGAAGATGAACTGTTTAACTGAACAAAGAATATTTCCTGAAAGAATTCATTGTCACTTAATGCCAGATTTGTAAGGAAAGCATGCTATTGAAAATGGCTTAACTCCAAGATTTGTGTACAAAACACAGAACGAAAAATGTGCCACTTTGTCAGTAACTGTTATTTTAAGAAAAAACAGTAGTACCTAGTTTATGCAAATCATTCTGCCTTTGTAGATGATCATGTAAATGCATTCTACTTTTTGTGAGAGTTTAAAGGAAGGTGAGATTTAAATATCTAACCTGTAGCTTTTCTAGAAATGAACTATTTAACAGCTCTTTACTAATGCCTGGATATTAATACCAGGAGATATCTGGAACTATTGCAGAGCACCCCCAAATAACAATCAGAGATTTCCCAAAGCTTGGAGCCCTCCTTTCCCTTGTGTAGGACAGAAAAAGTGGCAGTGGCTGTAGTGACGTCCCTGCATAGCCCTTTGGCTGTAGCCTGCTGGGGTGAGCAAATGCAGGTTTGGTGTGCACTTAGTCACTACTTCGTGTGTATTTATTCAAAATGATACTCTTTTGTAAACTTTCCTGGCAGTAAATTCATTATTTGAACTAACAAAGGAGATTAAACATAAAAGGATCATGATACAGCAGTTCACTAATGAAGAATCATGTTAGGGGAAGAGTCTGATCTTCTTTCATGATGAAGTATTCACTCCTTGGGGTATCAGCTCCCAGAAAACAAACCAAATGGGACTGCAGGGCTTCTCACTCAGCCAGATGTTGACTGAGACCCCAGGGACCAGGAGGACCAAAAAGAGACTTGTTAGAGGGAAGTAATAGCATTTGGGAATGGCAGTTCAGGAGATATCTCAGAAGAGGTGGATGATGGTCTAAAAGGCTGCCTAAAAACCATCCAGGAGTACATATACCTTTGGCATGGCTGCACAGGCAGGGAAAGGAATTTGTCAAGGTAAAAACTAATGATTTTTTCCCCCAAAATGTCTGCTTTCTTATCAAATTAAAAATCAATATTAATACCTGGATTCAAATACTACATTCAAAGTTTGGAATTAATGGAGGTTTCTAAAGTTGTAGAGAGAAAAGAAATCATAAAGTTGAGAAATTTGGAGAGTTGTACATTTTTTCGAGAGATGAGCCAAGAGTCCCTGTGCTACACAATAAATTTGATTCTATTTGAAACTTTCTTCTCTAAAAAGTCTGTCAGTAGACCAGGATCAGTGATATTTTCCCTATCTCTGCCCTCCTGGAACCTAGGTTTCCTGAAGAATGTCTTTCACTTGCAGTACTCCCATGTTCCACTGCAAACTCTTATATTTGATCTTTCCTTGAAGACTACAGGAGCCATGTGGACTTGAGAAACACTGCTCACAGTCGTAAAGCTGAGTCACAGAAAGGTTTCCAGAACCTGGATCACAATTAGCTGTGCTCTGGGCCTAAGAGCAGTTAATACAGACATATCCGAATAAATAGTTCTTCATCTTATTGCACAACATTCAATATGCATTTTGCATATGCAGAAAGAAAGAAAACAATACAGAAGCAGCTGTAACAATAAACAATTCCTTGTTATCTGCTGCAAGGGAAGAGCTTGCACAAGCGCAAAAACCTTCCCATCACCCCTTTCTTGACATGATTGCTTCTGCTCCCAACCTGATGCTGCTAATTAGGAAGCAAAGAGAGATTCCTCTGTGTCTGAGGACAACTGTGAACTAGAATATACCAAAATACCATGCCAAACCCGTGTTGCACCTGAACCAGAAGTAGTTTCTGCTCCAGGTGTCTGCAACAACACCCATCACCTGCAGGAAATCTCCCATCCAAAGAAATGGGGAAGGCCCTCCCTGCACAAGTGCTGGCCTGGGAGAAAACAAGGCTATAAGACGATTGTGGTAAGCAGCCTTTATCCTAGCCTTTGCTGAGAACAGCTTTTGGTACTGTGCGGAGCTGGATAGCGAGATATCTGTTGCTTGCTGTGCTCAAGGAGTTGGTGTGGTGGGTTTGTTTGTCCCTTTTGGGTGTGAGCACCATGAGTGACAGCAGTATGTTTGCTGGGCTCCTGCTTGCACAGGACACTGGAATATTGTGTGCACACCTGGTGTATGTTGTCCTCCTGTGCTGTTACCAGAGCTGAATGCAAATGGTAAGACCAGTGTGTTACTATTCTTGGTGCAAATGCTAATGGCCACCTACGGTCTAGAAAGGTAAAAAGTGGTCCATGAAATGCTACTTTCCTGCTACACTCAGCTACAGAAAGCTCTCTTGCCTGCAGCCCTTTAGTTAGTGTGCTTATGAATACTCAGGTTAAGTTGGGCCTTTGTCAACCTTCAGTCAAATTAAGTCTTCTGAAGTTTTATTTTGTACAATGGAGGCCTGAAAGTCCCTTGCAATCTGTGTGAAGTTTGCTGGTGATAGGTAAAGCAAGCGTGAAGTTATTTCTTTTCTGAGGTGGGGTTTTGTTTTTGTTTTTTTTAACCTTTTAAAAAAAGCTAAATTTCAAGAAGAGGATAATACATTCCCCTCTGTCTAGAAATTCATTAAGTCCTTTGCCTTCCTGGCCATATCTGCCCCATGCTTTGAAATGCTTTTGCCTATTGGCTTGTGTGCGTGCACATATGCCTGCTGCAAATTTTTGTGTGTGCATATTTATATCTTGGTGGCTGTGTTGCCAAGGAGCTCTGAAAGAAAGCAGAGCTGAGATAACTTCTAATCCACCTTTCTGTGATAATGTGGCGCAAAGTGAAAAAAGCCAGGGGTCTTTCTCTGCTCTAGGTTTGGTAGACTGGGGCCTTAAACAGGCACTTGGGACTTTGCTCTTTCTGTCTCAGGGTTAGTGCTTGGCAGGGGAGAAAGCAAATATCTGGGCAAATGGAAGCTGTAGGCCTTTGCTTGAGGAAGACTTAGAAACTGAATGAATGTTTCTGATTGGGTCTGGGCATGTGGCCACTGTCCTGTTATCTGTGCCTTCTAGCAAAGTTCTCTGTTTAGTTTTCCTTGTCCATACTTAGGAAAAGGGGGCACAAAGTTGGAGGTGTGTGAGTCCTGCCTGGGCTGCTGTTGCTTTCCTGGTTAGGAAGAGGGATGGACTTGAAATGATTGTACTGTCCCTCGTAGTTTTTCAGATGTGGAAGTCCCCGTCCTTGGTTTCTGTTCCCCTGGAGGGTCTCTGGACTGTTTACAGAGGCAGCAGGAATCCAAAACAGGCAACGATCTCCTGTTCCTTTCATTCAGCACAGAATTTTGTTGCTTTTACTCAAAGCAGAGCCCAAATTTTTCCTATCTGGCAGAGTGTCCAGGCTGTTGGACCATCCGGTAGTTTTGTGATGATACTTTCTGCTTCTCAGAAGCTCTTTTTTCAAGTTGAGAAAGCAATGCCTGATTCTTATCCAATACCCTGCTAAAAACAGGGTTTTTTTTTGGAATAGGCATTGTCTGAGGGAAGTGTTCTTCATAGCAGATTCCTGTCTTGGCTCCTGCCTTCATTACTTGTACATAATATAATATGTGCTTCTTGGTAGCATGGACTTGCAGAGCTGTTTTGCTGATATTACCCTTGTGAAGAAAAATAGAGACAGTTTGACAGAGAATCTTTGGGGGATAATAATTTTTCATTTTGACAAGGGTTTCAATTAAGTGTGTTACTCTTCTTCATCTTCTGGGTATTATGAATAATGGGCCAAATGTTCCCATGGTGTAACTGCATTAATGACCTCAAATAAGATGTAAACACATGCACCATCATTTGAAGTTTTGTCATCCATAGGCTTTTTAGGATGTTTGGTGCTTTTGCCTTTTCCATCTCCGTTTGTTGTCTGGCTTGGCTTTATAGAGTCTTATTAGACTATAAAGATAGATCTAGAATATGGAACGCACACTTGGCATTTAACTTGTAGTGTTACTGATAGGATGATATGTTCTATAATTTAATGCTTTTGAATGGATGGATGCCAATAAAAAGGCAAGGCATCCATACTGGTCAGTTAATTCTCAATAAAAATGTAAAGCAAGTAACAAGCACAGGTGCCAATTTGGTTGTACAAGCATAGATTAAAAGACATCAGTGACTAATTCTGCCACTTTCTGACACTGGGGTGTTTGGTTTTGCAGCCTTTCCTTTCCAGTACCATGACATTTGGATTGTAATTTCCTACTCATGTAACATTTGCAACATATTGAGAATAGTAAAATGGGATCATGGTGCTTGCACTAGCTGAGCTCAAGGTGTAACTTACAGGAGGTCAGAGCTCTGTTATTGCTATTAGACTGCAAAGAGCATCCTCTGTGCTGACTCCAGGCTTCAGAAGGCCAGTGTGTCTTTTCTTTTCACTTCCTGTTCCAAAATTTCTCTTCCCAGCTGCTACTCTTCCTGCCTATGTGTCCATATCTGCTTCTGTATCTCCTTTCCTATGTGCTTTCCTCATTCATCTGAGCTTCATCTTCCTGTCTCCTTCCTCTTCTCTGCTTATTCACCCCTTTGCAGCTTTGTTAGGCTGCTCTCATTCTTCTCTGCCAGAGCATTATCAAGGAAAGCAGAGGGCACAGCACAGGCAGCTGCTGTCAGCTCTCCTGTCTGGCTCCACGGAGACCCCAGATAGACAGGAGAAAAGAATAATTGCAACAAACATTTCACTTGGCCCTCTAGCCCTGGGATGTTCTGTGGAGACAGCCTAATTCAGTTGAACGCAAGAACTGAGGGAGGTTAGAGCAAAGGACCATCAAGGATCTTTGCAGACAAGCTAATATGTTCCAGCTGAACATTTGTGAGCATTAATTTATTTTTGCAGAGGCTTTGAATATGGGCAGAGGCAGAAAGCACATTCTTGATGAGATGACAACCTACTTCCCAAATGCTAAGCCTCCACTCTCGAGCACAGGAAACCTCAGAGCTCTGCACATGGCTGAAAGATACCCCTTCACCAGCTCTCCATCACCAAATTACAAAGTTAAGGGAAGTCTTACCTGAGGTGAGTGCACTGAAATATTTCAGGATGGCAAGTGAGTCAAGATTGCTAGCAAAGTGAGATTCCCGCTAGAAAGGCAGCCTGTGCACAGCTCCTGATATTGCTTGTGGGACAATAGGAGGAGAATTATTACCATTTTTGTTTTAATTCTCTCTGCTTCTTTGTGGTTTCAACAACAGCCCCTTCTTTATCATATACTCTCCTTGGTTCTTCTGCTTGTTTCTCTTTTTGAAGCACCTTTAAGATATCTCAAAACCAGTCCCCTGTTTCAGACCTGCAGACCACTAAGGCAATGATGCACCTGCTTTGTGCCCTTTCACAAGACTATAGTGCTGCTTGCCTGAGCAATGTTGGGTTCCCTTTCTCCTGCGACTGGTGCACAGCTCTTGGGACATGACCAGCTCCTGCCTGGTCATCTCTGAGACCGTGCCTGTCTTCCCACTCTCAGGTGAAGCTGTGGTGGTGGTGACTTGATATCTACCTTGCTGATACTTCAGACTCTTTTCTCAAGTCTGATACCCAAAATTGTCTCTTCATGCTGCTTTGCCATTTGATGTGCTCATAGGATGAGAGTGAATTTTTGTGGTGGATATTACAGGGTGATGAGAAAAGTTGGTGTTATGTGTCACTTGAGCCAGGTTTTTTGCTAACCATTATGGTGCCTTGGAGGTATCATGAGGGGCTGGCAGAATCTTATCTTTCCACTTGGAAGTTTCAGAAGCCCTCTCTGAAAAATGTATCCTTCTCAGGGATTCCCATGGATAGCTAAAATGATCATGATGTTTGTAGGGCTGTGAAACACATTGGTGTCACTCCACTATCCAAATCAAGGATGCTGTGATACTGCAGGGTCAGATCTTGAATCAGGGTTCTCCCTTAGCATCTCTTTCTCCAAATGTGCTTTCTTTGCTCATGGATTATGAGATGAATTCTAGACCACAAAGTCTTTCTAAATGGAAATCCTGAGTGCGTGAATATCTCTCGTATTTTGTTATGGGCCTTTTTTACTGGATTGGTGTCTAAGACTGCTCTGTACCTGTTCATCAGAGAATGCTTTTTCTCTAAATAATTGTCCTCAGGATCTGACTCAAGTGAGTAGAAACAAATGTGTGCAGAGTCAGTAGGTGTTGTGAGAGGAAGAGCAGAGCCTGCAGAATTGCCATAGCTCCCCTGTCTTCCTCCAGGCTCATGTTTTGGTGATACAAAAAATAAAGATTAACTGAGTGTGCAAGGTGTTCAAACATTAGGAAAATCATAGTGAGAAAGTGATTTTGGACTGTCATAATTGTATTATGAAGTGAATCAAATAAAACCTGCATGCTTAGGGAGAGTGCTTTAATGTGAAGTGATACCTGCCTTTAGCAGAGTGAGTCTCAAGTCCATTCAAGAAGACAAAATGCTCAGATGTGAAAGAATAAAAATGTAGTATGTGTGGCTATAGAACAAGTTTTTGTTGCAGCTAAGTAGTTGTAATAGAGTATCATAAAGTAGAAAAGAAAGAAATTATTACATATTTTAGACTCAGAAGGGAGAACACTGCAATATTTATTAGAGGCTGGACACTGGATGTATTTAGGAAAAAAAGAGAAGCTCTCTTTGGAATTTGACATCTGCCTGGTTGCTGGATCCATTCCTGCTTTAACAGCCCACACAGAGTGACACTCTGCAAACACAACATTGTCACCTGAACAATTCACTCAACAGCTCGCTCTGCTGTCAATCACAGCAGATGCATTTCTCTTCTTAAAAAAATTTTATACCCACTCATTTTTTTTCTTTTGTCTCCAAGTCTTTGTTGATGTTGACAGCTCATCCTTTGACCATCATTCATCCTGGCTACTGCAAACTTTGGAGAAAATAAAAACCCTGCTCCCCTAATCAGATTAGAGGGCTTGCAAATTGAATTCAGCCCCTCTCAGTGTCCCCTCAGCTGGCTGTCATTAGGAGCAAAGGCTGGCCCTTGGCAGAGGTCCAAACACCAGCTATCTGAATTTGAGATGCTGGAGTCTTGACAGGCCAACGAAGATAATTGAAGAGCTGTGGGGATCTTGTAAAATTTCAGGCAGTAGGGATTACACTGGGGGGATCTTCAGGACCCATCAGTAGAAAGGGACAGACCACTGAAAAGCACCTCTCCTCATTGTTAAGACTTGACACAGATGAATAGAG
>VYZQ01013750.1:0-15838 GCA_013400655.1 Mystacornis crossleyi | reverse complement strand
AACCAGCCTGTGAGTCTGTGTTTCGGTATTTCAGTTGTGATTACTGCGGAAACAAGGCCCTCATTCCCCAGCCTTTGCAAAGCGCTGCAAAGTTCTGGAGTGTTTTCACAGCACTAAACAGTACTAGTTTGATTTGGTAGGAGCTCCTTATGTTTCCTATGCCACTGGCAGCTCTTTTCACCCTCAGAGTGCAGCTAAAATAAATAGAGCTAAAGTAAATGAAGCACTGCACAGGCCAATAGTCGCACCACACAGAGTAAACTGCAGCACAGGGACGGGTCTTTTGTTTTCTCAGCTTCTAAAGTAAATAACAACCCCTCTCATAAAGGTATTAATTAAATTCAGTAAGCAAAATCCCCACAAGATCCCTTAACTATGGGTGATTTTTCTTTTTTGTATGTAAAATGGAAATGAATATGACAAGGAACAGCCAAGGTGTCAGTGGCCAAGTGAAGCGAAGCTTCGCCCTCCATTCAGTGACACTTTCCTGTCTGTCAAGTGATGGATTCTGAAAACTGTATCCAATCAATTAAATGTTCTCAGAGCACCATGTGAGGTACTGGAAAGTGAAACCCTATTACTTAGCATGAAGAATGAGAAAATGAAAGTGCTACGGTTCCTCTTCTCTTGAGCTTAGGGATGCTGTTCTACCGGAGCACTGGGGCAAAGCAAACCTGGAAGCAATATGGGCCAAAGCAATGGATTTCAGCCTACAGAGCCAGTGAAGAACACAGCAATGTGCCTCAAAGCATCAGCAACAGACTGAGCACACTTAGTAAGGCAAATAGGAACAAGATAGGAATAGTTCTTTGTGTGAAAAAGTACTGAATCAAAGAGAAGCTGCCAGAGGCAGAAAGGACAGGACTATCTCAGCCAGACTGGCAACCTGAACTGTTTATGGAACTATAATGCTAGTTATTTTAAACATAAAATACCTTTCTTTGGGCTATAATAGATTGGTTAAGAAGGTATTGTGTTATAAGGGAATACTTGCAGGCTGAGAGCTCATCCCTGCATGACATTATTTTTTTCCCTCCCACTACAAAATTCAGACTCTGGGTGCACATTGCAGGTGTCTGTAACTTATTTTATGTGTTATCACTTGGAAATTGATTATTCTTTTCCTATTAATATTTAATATTTTAAAACATATATCTTAGATATCAATATTGCACTTATTTTAATTATCTCCAAGATCCCTGTCACTGTGGTGCCCAAATGCAAAGAGTTCTGATTTTACATCCTACCTGGAACAGTAAAAAAGGTTTGACAGTTGTTTTACTATTTTTAAACTAACGACAAAACAGTGGCCTGAAAACAAAGCCATAAATACACAAGGAACCATTTGGAACTTGCCCCTATAGAACAAAGTGCACCGCATAGCTTTGCCTTAGAAACTCAAAGGAGGGCATTCACAATTTTTTGCTCCAGGGATCTGCTTTTTCTTGCATAAATGAGGAGCCAAGTTCTCCTGAACAGACAACAGGCAATTCAGAGCACTCAGAGCTCCACTGGCTCCGTGGGGAGTTAAGGCAGGCGCTGCTTCAACACCTACAGATAATGGCTGAAGAAGAGAGCAGGAGCTCCTTTTCCTCTTGTTATGCCTCCTCCTGTTTTGCCACATCTAGAAGGAAAAGGCTGCATCATTTGGTGTGCTCATTTGTAGGGCACTGCCATGCCTGTGTTGCTCGTTTCTTTTAAGTAAAATCCCTTAACTGGCAGCTTGCCCAAGCCAAGGCAGTATGTTCACTTCATCTTCATTATAGGTGCATTGTAAGGGGGCATTGTGGATAGAAAATGTGCGGAACTGGGATATCTCCAAGGTACCGATAAAAATCTTCTTGCCCTGAAGTCATTAATAAAACATAAAAGCAAGAATCCAGCTGACGTTCGAAACATCCAAAACTCTTATTATCTGACAGCTGTTGAGTGGGCTCCCGCAAAATTATCTGGGTGGCTCAATGTGGGCAGGTTTCCACACCTGAGCAAGCATCAGAACTGGTATATTTTACCCTCCCCACCAGAAGTTCAAGGACCTAGCGATCTCCCACCCCAAAAAAGATCACATTTAAGGCATAGGGGCTATATCCACATGGCACAGCTCGGTGTCACGTGGAGAGGTGCAAACGGCAGCCCTGCTCCCTTAGAGCAGCATCCTGCCCATGCTAATAAACCCTGTGTCTCAGCCTGGCTAATTAGCTGGGGCAGACCCCTGTGCTAACGCAGTGATGCTCCAGCCAGCCCACTTCTCCCCATCAGCGTTGCACAGCCCAGTTCTCCCCATCACTGCTGCTCCGTTCCGAGCAGAGACGCTACGAGCTGGGAGAGAGAAAACTGCTCTGAGCTGCCAGTTCTGGATCTGTTCTGTGGCTAAAGAGAGAATTTCATTTTGGGTGCTGTCAGTCTCGGAACGTACATAAGCTCTGAACTCACTTGGAGAGAAGGGAGGGGAGAAAAGTAACAATCCAGCCTGGCATCACATGCAGCAAGAGAAGTTCAGTTCCCTTCTCGAGCAGAAGCTTGGCTGGGGGAGTGTGTAATTAAGATGAGCCTTTCACAGCAAAGTATGTTACTCAAATTGCAGCTACTAAGAACCACGTGGGCTGTAATTAATCAGCAACATCAAAGCAAAGGGATGACTTCAGAATCCTTGCAGAGGTACTGTAAACAATTTGTTGGGGAAGAAAGTGTCCAATTAGAAATGCGTTCTCATTTAAGAGAAATTAATTTTGTTGTCAGGAGAGACAATTAATGGCCACTATTGGGTTTCAAAGCAAGTGCAGATAATCTCTCACAAAACATCCGACCAGGGCTCAATATTTGAAATAACTTATAACATAAGAAATTATCTTTATCTTCCTCTGACAGAGATAAATGCTGATATTTATTCTATGGCAAGCTGGACTGATATTCATCACCAGAACCTCTTCATTTCTTTATACTTCATTGCTACATTCTTGACAGCACTTCAGATAAATATAATAAACTGATTTTGTTGTTGTTGTTGTTGTTCAAATAATTGTGATGCTCAATAATGCAATTGGCAAGATGTTCTTGCTATTTTTACATTCCTATTAATTTCTTTCAGGTTTTCAGTCTTCAGTTAGCCACAGAGTTTACTACACGATGCATTATTGAAACAGAAGAGAAGCTGAGGGGTTATCGACTCATGTTTGAGGCTTCTGCCAAGAGAAGGGAATGCGTCCTGCCTCCTTTTAGAGAAGGCTGGAATGGCAAGACATTTTCAGATGTGGAGGGGACTTGCTCTTCAGTGCTATTTCTTTCCTATTGTTCCCTGAATCAGAATCCCCCACTACATCCAACAATAGTGAGCAAAAATCTTATCTGAACGCTCCTGCCAGAAGAAACAGTGAAATAATGAACTGAGCTGACAATGATGTAGTTATCATCAGATTTCCTGTGGGATGAATAGAGTTAGCTTCCTATTGTTTCATGCTCTCAGGCGACCGGGCTCACAAGCAAAAGGATCTTCTCCCTCATCATGGTGGATGGAAAAGAGACCTGGAGGCCTCCCTGTCCCCTTAGGGGCTCTCTGTAACTGTAGGAACTACACTTTTTTGGTGGCTATTCAGGAATCCAGAGTGTTTTCTTTCAGTTTATGGTTATAAAGTGTCCCCATGACATGCAGAGAATCCAGCACGTAACAGATTTGTCTGCAGAACCACCAAGGGCTGGCTGGGTTATGACTCTTCAATTCCCTCTTACCTGATGAAACTGGCACTCTTGATATCAGTTTTAAGAAAATTGAAAGAGATCTGCTGTTGTGTTGTGCTGTGCTGCTTCTGGAACTTGGTTCCTTGGAGGTGTCAACTTAACACCTTATCCCAGCACCGAATTTACATGAGAAGTGTAAAGCAAAATACAAAAAGTAAGCCATAACCAGCAAAACTCATGGTGTTATTTTATGCGTGAGGAATTCTGTCCCAAAATATGTCAAATTTTACTTGCAAAAATAAAAGGCTGCTGTTTTATTCTGTATGTGTGCAATCTGCAGAGAACTCAGTTACTTCTTTTCTTTAAACATTCAGGGATCAAATGGGGAATCTGCTGTAAAACCAAATGGGAAGAAAGTACCATTATTTAAAGGCTACAGAACTGCTTAAAATTAGAGCTGTGAAGGCACCAAAAAATACCAGAAATCACAGATGGTTTGCAGATAAATTCACATTGCATTTAGTCCACTCAACATCTAAAAAAAAACCCCTATGCTTTTGCCTTGCTTTTCAGTCTATCTGTTGATGCCTGCTCAAAACGTACTTTCTTTAAATTGGGCTTTGAGTCATGTTCTGTTGCCCTACACATTCAGATCTCAGTAATTTTGAAAAATCTGCACAAATATGTATTTTTAAATGATGTCGTTAAAATTTAATATATTCTGCATATTTGCAAAATCACAACTATCCTGAGCAGGTTAAATAAGACATTAGCAGGGATGAAATAGTAGCAAGAACAGACAAGTAGTTCTGCAATATGCAAGTGACTGAGACAGAATGACCCAGTTGTTTCTTCTCGTCTGTATTGATGATTCTGCAGGATTAGAGTCAGTTAAACATTGTTTTCCCCACCCAAAGACTGCAGGATCAGGCTTTTACATAATTCTGGGATATTTGTGTATTCTGTAATTTAACTAGTTAAAACCTATTTTCTTTTTTTTTTTTTTTTTAATGACTGGGCTGTATTTTCAAATGCTCTGTCTTGTCCCTTGGGTTTTCTCTCTGAGACTGGCTTGCTTTGGGGAAAATTCCGCTTCCATTATCATGAAAGATCAGGATTTGGCACAATCATTCCAGCCTCCCTGCCTAGCAGCAGTCAGCAGAATTTGTTGAATACATAATGCTCCATTCTCCTCCTTACCAGGTTCTTGCGGAGGGATTTTGCAGCAGGGGAGGGGAAGCTTGGAGCGTGATGGCTGCTCAATAATACCTGGCTGAGAGATCCAGTAGCTCTTGCTCTTCATTGCACAGGCACAGGGAAGTTTTAGATGGCACCGTGCCCACCGTTCAGACAGTCAGTATGATGGAGTTCATGGTACAGTATATGGCATTTCTTCTTGCCAGGAGCAAACTCTCACCTGCAGCCTGGAATAGCCGAGGCTGCTTTTCCCCCGGCTCGTTAAAAAGCCTGACACAGTAAAAATCCCTGAGACAAGTTCAGAGGGTTCTCAAGTCCCTGATTAGTAAATATTATTTGTACAAAGTGTAATCTCAGGACAATAAGGCCTGACACGAACCAGATTCAGGCGTGCGTTTGGCAGTCCTCAGCATTATTCCCTCTAAATACAAATGCAGCATGCCAAGCAGCAATCCTGCTAACTCCTCAGCTTAGCTTTCCCCATTCCACCAGCCACTTGCCAAGAGTCATTTGCTCCAGTACTTCTCACAAAAGCCAAGCTACTTCTCATAACTCTCCATCCTAATTAAGCTACTTGCTGGCTTTTATAATCACCTCTCCATACACCAATCAATCTCAGCAGGATTTTTAGCAGATGAAACTTGGCTGATTTCCCGTTAAAGCACCAGCCATCCTGGAACAATAAGGTTGGGTTTTTTAGTCTTTACTGCTTTTCTTGCAGGCCCTTTTTCTTTTCCACCTGTCAAAAGGGGAGGGCAACAACAGAAATNGCGTGTTCCTTGCTGTCTCATCATAAAGGGGGCATCAACACTTGGAGATAGTGGAGACGCCAGATGATGTGGACACAAACTGGCTTCAAACAAAAGCCCAGCTTCCATTTGTCAGGACAGAACCGGAGCAGATGCTCTCACAGTGGGGCCACAGAGCTGCCAGCACCCCCAGCCAGGGTCAGCCCTTTGGGGTCTTGCGCCCCCGAGAGCAGCAAGCCCAAAAGCCACACGAAGGACCGTGCGCTGTCGGTGCCAGCCCGCTGCCGCCCCTCTGCGCCAGTGTCCGCAGGGTTGGGATGTGTGGCGTGGGCAGTGGATACGGAACAGGGTGGATTTTTTCCAAAGGCTATTATCTGAAAAAGACTTTGCTTTATGCTTGGGCCAATATGGTAAACTGCATCTAGTTAGCTCAGGGAAAGGTCAGACATATTTTAAAGCAAAGAAAGGCCATCTCTGGCAGGTGTATCCAATTCAGAGAGATATATTATCCCCCAAGGAACATGAGAAAAAAAATCCTTATTTATTTTATTTCTGCATATTCCACTTAGAGTTACCCTGGTGCATTCATGATATGGAATTGAGTAATGTTTTCGGGCAGAATCCAGCCAGTCTTTCCTAAAATGAGCCATAGTTTGTCTAAACGGACAATCACTTCCTGGAATCTGCAGATCTAATTCCATACTTCAGTATTTAGGGCCTCCAAAAAAAGTGACATCCATCTTCTGTCTTATAAGAAAAAGAGAAAAAAAGAAAGATTTTCCTTCTATCCAGAGATTATTTAGTGCTCTGTTATTGACACTGCTTCTATTGAAAGATTTAAAGATAAAAATGCAGTGTATTCAAGTAGTGATCATTTTTCATCGTCACTAAGTGACAGAACAGGCTGTAGTCAATTCCAACAGATTTATCTTTTCTGCTATTGATCCTGTGTGGGGCTGAGCTGTGTACAGGGACCTGGCTGTGGCGCTTCAGAAATGCAGCAAGAAATGCAAAACGAGTGAACAAGAGAGCTGCCAAGCAGTCTTGTTTCCATCCTAAAGCTATTTAATTATTTCCCTCTAAGTGGTGAGACAGGCTGCTAGAAGCCTTGCTTGTAGACACAAGGCACTTCCTGATGGACAAAGGGAACAGCCCATAAATGCTATTTCCATGTGTAGCTCAGTCTACAAGGTGTCCCAGAGCTGGGTTCAAGACTCTGGATGCAAATCAAAACTTCAGGTACCAGAGGGACAGACGTTTTGTGAAAAGTAGGAACTGCCAGTCAGGTCCCTAAAGCAAACCTCCCATGACCTCCTGTGGTGAAGATGCTCTCTTGTGCTCTCACGAGGATTCCCATCACATCATGGAAAGAGTCTTTCTGCTTTCTGAAGCCCAAAGAGAATAGAAAGTATTATCCTGAGACTTCGGAGCACTCAAGCCTCCAAAGTTCCATGACCAATTTTTGTACTTTAGACACAGAGATTAATTCTGGTCACCTTCTGAGTTTAGAGTGGAGCTGAAGGGGAAGAAAACAACAAAACATTTAGATGCAAGGTAGAACCTGCATCTTCTCGAACTGTTCAATACTGGATCCCAGACTATCTACTATTTTAAACAGAGCCAGACTTCTATATATGCTCTTCTTCACTTAAGCCAAATACATCAGTAAATGCTGATACAGAGGCTGTGAATTTGATGGCTGAATAATGTTTGAATTCTTCAGAGACCAAGAAAGCTTCCTCCAGAAGCTGTCATGCATCTCCTGATGGATCACCGCTCACAAACCGTAAAGGCACTTAATGCTGGGAGCAGGCAGAACCAGATCTCCAGCTTCCTACAGCAGCTGCTCTGTTAGGGAGTTAAAAGGTGCTTTGGGGCTTGTTTCCCTTACCAGGTACTGGCTGAAATGTGAGCCAGACACCTTTAAAGTTCCTATACATCAGGTGTAAGTTTTAAATATAAGCTGGAAAAGAGACACACAAAGAACTGGAGTGAACGAACAGACAGTGGTGCCTCTGTGCTATTTGCAGCTTTCTCATCCTGCTGATGCCATTTATCCACAGTCCCCACCATGACTTTGGGTCTGGTTTTTAGATATTTCCCCTATGGGTTAGAAAATGGAGACACAAGCACTGGCCTGAGCAAGGAGAGCTATTCCAGTCCTTGTGGCTGGGGATACCCAGCAGGTTAATTCAGACAACAGCAAAACCCCCAAACATTGAAACTGCAGGAACTACGTCGAGATGAAAATCATGGACTGTATTCTAGAGGCAATGACTTAACCAAAGCCAAGCAAACGATACAAATAAACAAATATACAGGTTCACCTCATGTGTGAGCTTGACAGTGTTCTAGCCCTTCTCTCCTTCCTTGTTAATCGTGAGCTTCTGAGGTTTGTTTTTTAATCACTTCCGTGAAAAACATTCTTCTATAGAGACCTAATCTTGCACGCCGCTGCAGCTCTGGCTGCCTTGTCATTTCCTGATCCAAACCCTTTTGATTAATCATCTCTGAACGGGTTTATCAATCTGTTCTGAAGCCTGCACACAGGAACATATATGTTCAGCAGATTATATCATCTGTAACTTTCTCTGCTACACTATTTTGGAGAACTGTTCCAAACTGTGCCAGCTAACTCTTGCTATTTGCAGACATGGGAGATGGGATTCTAAGCCACGAGGATTTGCCAAGGTAGCTATATGGGTGTACTAGCAAAAGGGTATTTCTCCTACTGTATAGCTCATTCCTGCTTTTCAAATAAACTGTACTAGTAGAAAGACTTCCACTGCCTCAGCAGAAGGGTTTTGTTGATAGATAATCTCACCTCTTTCATTGCAAACCGATGCAGCAGTGATAATGCAGCTTTTGACCAGGGTGAGCTGTTTTCTCCTTAGTATTCACAGCTGCCAGAGAAGGAATATGATCACTGTCTCAAAGAATAACAAGTGGCTTAATTTTGTCCCTCCAAATAACCTGCACTTTACATTCATTCTGAATTCTTTCTCTTGCAAGGCTTTCCTGCACAGAGAACAATGTTAAACAAATTAGCAAATTACTCTTTCTGCAAGAGCCAGGTCATATTTCATCATTAGAGAAGGAGTCTGATTTTGGTTGGGTGAAAATAAATCCACAGTAACACCATTTGCTATCATTCATGTCTCAACATTTCCCCTCAAAATAGTTTCAATTTGTTATATTTAATGCTTCAGCGTTACATCTTAAAATAATGCCAATAATTACAAATCTCACTGTTTTATTTTAGGCACTGTTCTCCTGAAGTGACAGAAGTACACAGATTGAAAATGTTGCTGAAAGATTGCTGGAAGAGAGGAAAAACACGTCCAAGCTTTGCCTAAGTGGTAAAAAGGGAAGAGATGCTCTTTGGACACAGCCGAAGGAGATAAAAAAGTTTGTAATATTCGTCATTTGCTTGAAGGCTGAGGAGGATTTTGGGACAGCAAACGGAAGCACTGCAGTGTCGTGGGTTCGTGGTGCAATATTTTGGTCCTTGTGGGATGTTACACTGCAATATTGAAATGAAGGATCATCCTCTGAAGTCTGCAATCTGGTGCCCCTCTCTGGCTGTCATACCCAATTCTAGGCAGAAGAAACCCAATAAGGGATATTGATCAAACTGTCTGATGTGTCAGTTAAAAAATAGCCCTTCATATGTAAACAAAAAACAATGCAGAGCAAAAAAAAAAAAAGAAAAAATTCAAAAACCTCCTCTTCTTCAAGTTATTAAAGCTCTTTCTGTTGCTATACAATGAGAATCTTTGTATAAGTTTTATGAGCTCTATCACTGATCTATTCATTTTCTAATGCCTGAAAAATTACAGATCTTCTCCTGCCTATTGAATAAAAAAGCAAAGCCCTTTACAAGTCTTTTAGGAAAACAATATTTACAACAAAGCACCAAGGAAAATACTCCCATTAAATTTTACAGCAATTTCCTTGGAAGAGTCCTTTCCACTGAGAACAGCTGGACTTAATTGCAGATGAGATGACTGAAGGAAGTACATCTGATTGCAGATGTAATAAAATTCATGCTTGACACCTTAATTTTTTTAATATATATTGGCCACCATCAAATCACTGCATTTGCTGGTTTGCAGGCTAAATCTATCAAAGTTCTGGCAGGAGAATAGACAGGGAACGGAAAAACTTGTGGAGGCCTTCAAAGCTTGGTGCTTAAGACACAGCTTTTTAATGCTATTGATTCTTAACAATCAATATTTTTTTCAATAAGAAGGTCTCATATTTCCCCTTTTCCCAACCACCCTTCACAATGAACTTACTTAGGATGAAAAAGCACGTAATGGCTTTCTTTGGAGGTATTTTTTCCCATGTTCATAGCAGTCTCTTCTGCCTTACAAAGTTCACCTTGCCCAGCTCTTCTGGTTGATGCTACATGGTTGTGGAGTGGTTGACCAGATGTTTTCCAGCATAACAACCTGCCATGAGCTTAAGATCTGACCCAGAAGAGTTAATTTCTTTCAAATAAAAGACATTGCAACCACATCAACCTATAGCCTGTAAGGTTATTTGCTTAGAATCTATCATAAAAGCAAAGACTTGTTCTTCTTCCTCATTCCTGCTGAAATTCTGTGGATAATTTAATTCTCAATGCCTTTCACAAACAAGGTTTTTAAGACTCTTTTTACCATTAAATTTAAACCAAAGCAGTTATTTCTCTTAGGAGTTTTTTACAGTGACTTTTCAAAAAGTAGGGTTGGTCATGTCCTGTTGGCAGATGTGGTCCTTGTGCATCATGAGGGTGTGGAAATTGCTTAGAGAGAGAACAGGCAGAGTAGTTACTGTGCTCGCTGCCACTTGAGATTGCCCAGGAACCGAGTTGCATTGCTGACTAATGGCAGGCAAATTGCTTCTGCTGGAATATATTGAGTGAACAGCAGCAACAGTGCTTGCCTGGAGAGCTGAAAGTTTAACAAGGATGGAATAAACACTAAATGCTGCCTGAATCCTTCTCCAGTGGGGGTGTAAATCCCCTTCCCTCTTCAGTCTGTGCGATGGCCGTGTGGGGTCCTCCTCCCATTTGCCCTGTTGTTCCATTTTCTGCTGAAGAAAATATTGGGATACTCCTCCAAGTCTTTCCCTCTCCTGACCTAACAGGTTTATTCCTGGTTAGAAACACACATTTCTGTGAAAGGAAAAAATATTCTATTTCATCCCTGCGTTGTGAGCTGAAGCTAATAATCAGGAGTCATTACAAACAGAGGCTGCTTCTCATGCCTGGGGTTTTTTGTTTGCAGAGTAACACTGTGTGGGCATCCCAACACTTCAAAATCAGTCTGCTGCTCCTCAGGTACCTAACATGGCGCTAATAAGAGCTTCATGAATGTTGCAGAATCTACAATAAGAAAGTTATTTTTTTTAAAGGAGTAGCATTCACCGCTTGTTTCCGTAAGTGGCTGTTTAACCAGGCCTGCCAAACGTTGCAGATGTACACACAACTGCATTTTAATCAACCACAAAAACACTCTGCAGCACAAGTAGTTAGGCAGCTATGCCCACAAGAGCACAGGTAAGTGGGCTAGTAAATATTTAATCAACTATTGTTGCATGGGATAGTAAACATGAATATTTAGTACAATATTTACTTACATTTATATCCTACGTTTAGAATAATATTATGTTTAAGGACAAGTATACATTCAGATGTTTGGTCTGGTAATACTGCTTATAGACACCTGCTTAGATAAGCTATTTAGTACAGTGTCATGATGCAGGCAAGAAAAGGAAAGGATTAGTTTATAAGATATATACTCAGGCACACAGCTACTGAACATATTTAATTTTCTTTGTGGAAAATGAGAAACAAATGCAATGTACGTATCAGAATGTCTTTGCAAGGTGGTAGATGTTGGGCTTGTAACATCAGACTTGTCACCTGGCAGGGAATGACCTTGGGGGGTTGCAGTACAAAATGCTGGACGGGCACGAGGGCAGATTTCCAATGAACACAGCAAGAAGTGCAAATATCACTCCCCCAAGGCACAGCCCCAAGCACAGACAGATCTCATGCCTTTCTTACAGAGTACAATGGAGAGGCTGGTGATTCTTTGGAGAAATGCAGGATCCAATCACTCCAAAGAAAACAATTCCTTACCAAAAGTCCTGGGAATGCACCAGCTCCCCGGCAGGACTGCGACTCATCCTCCATCAGGCCGGCTTTTGCCTCCATGCTCAAACAGAGGTGGCATCCAGTTTGGCACATTAATATTTACTGCAGCTTGCAGCGCAGCAATAGTCCCATATCAGAGCTGACTCTATTATAGAAAATACCTGCATTATAGCAAGGGGTGGCCCTTTACAGGGATTTGGGTTTTCTGCCTGATAACGCATTTTGGACTACAGTCTCTATATACATTGAAAATTTCCTGTTACAGCCACCTTGCATTCATGATGACAGACAGCCTTTCTCTTCAGCTGGGGGCCTTCTGAAAGAGCTCCTTGAGTTCTTTTTTTATTTATGAACTAAATGAGACCTCTTGTAAAATACATATCTGTATGTGGATGTGCGGGCTTGGGAACTGCTTAGTGCCATTTATATTGGAGCCCTGACCAAAGCCACATCATCAGCTTGACCAGAATGTTTTGTGCCAAAGTAGAGAAGTCATCTGAGGACCAGCAAAGCAGTAAAAAGCATTTAATCACTATTTCATGGGCTTGCAGATGGCCCATGTTATTCAGGACTGGTTTCACAGCCATGACCCCAGCGAGATGTGGCGTGGCCGTGGGTCTGCTCCCAGGGGATTCCAGGTGTCTGTTGTACAAACAACATTGTCACTGCTGATATCTCTGCCAGAAGGACCTGTGTGCAGCACTGGGGTTTGTTGCTTTTTTCCTTAGCATGCACTGCCTTTTTAGCAATATGCCTGCTGAATATTAACCACCCTAACGATCCCAGCGCAGCTCCACAGCACTGCTGCTGCCTTTAGTTCTGGCTGAAGTGATTTTCTGCTTTTGTAGCAGTTTCAGTGGAGGGGCCAAGGACTGGCAGAACTACAGCAGCTGAGCAAACTTCCTCCTCTTCGCAGGCAGCTCACAGCCAGGCACCAGTGCTGACGCACGGGGCAAAGAGATGCTCTGTCCTCTCAGGCTTTTTTGACAAGGGCATTTGGTGGTAGGACAAGGGGGAATGGCTTTAAACTGGGAGAGAGTAGGTGTAGATTAGATATTAGGAGGAAATTCTCCCCTGTGAGGGGGGTGAAGCCCTGGCACAGGTTGCCCAGAGAAGATTTGGCTGCCCCGCCCCATCCCATCCCAAGTGTCCAAGGCCAGGCTCGAGCTACCTGGTCTAGAGGAAGGTGTCCTTGCCCATGGCAGGGGGTTGGCACAAAATGAGCTTTAAGGTCCCTTCCAACCCAAATCACTCTGTGACTGTGATTCTATGACTTACACACCCTCCTCTGGCTGCAGCTGGAGTGGCTGATGTGGCGGCTGTGTTTGGTTGCCCATCACTGCTCTCCCTTCTATTTACCAGCCTGGCAGGGTTACTGGGGGTGAGGGCACCCAGAGCCACTGACCCAGGCAAGACCCTTCCGAAACAGGGTCTGCTCTCTCTCTGATCTGTCCCCAGCCTCTCTGCAGGCACACTTCATTTTTCATTGACTGCCTGGTAGCGTTGCGCCTGACTTCATTGAGAGGCTTTTAAAATCTTCAGCTTTGCTATTAGTATTGATTAGCTTTGTCCTCTTAGCAGGCTATTATTCCTTTTTTTTTTTTTTTTTTTGTGTGTGTCCCCTGGCTTGTTGCATCATCAGGTTCTGTATTGCTCTTTAGGGTCCTTTCTATGGATTTATAAGTGTGAGTACAGTTGGGGACAGCTCTGGTAAGGGATGCTAATGTTCTGAACAAACCCCCCAAGCCATCTTTCAGTGTTTAGGAGACAATTTGCAATGAGAAAGAGGATGAACAATCTGATCATTGCATCTGGGCAAAAAGGGAAAAAAAAGGAGGAGAAGAAAAAGAGAAAAGACGGAGATCGAGTTGCTCTTCCAAAGGGAGAGAATGAGTATTCAGTAACTTAGTGAGCCACCAACTCCA
This sequence comes from Mystacornis crossleyi, assembly GCA_013400655.1. Taxonomy (NCBI): domain Eukaryota; kingdom Metazoa; phylum Chordata; class Aves; order Passeriformes; family Timaliidae; genus Mystacornis; species Mystacornis crossleyi. The sequence goes on along the minus strand of VYZQ01013750.1, from coordinate 2,147 downwards.
TTCTTGCAGCTGTAGGTTCTGAGCTTAAAAAAAAAGGAGTAGTAATTAATAGTTTGCACTTACATAGTATTTTTGCAGATTAACCTCTCCCCCAAAATTTCACCTAAATCTAAATGCAGCCATTTCTGGAGTGGAAAATAGTGGGCATTTAATAATGCATAGAAACACCATGGAAGAAATCAAGTCAGGAATATTATACAGAAATAAAAATGCAGGGGCAATGTTCGTAGTGAGAGAACTCAGCTACTCAGGCTGAAATTGCTTTGTCCCGTCCAGCTAATAACCTGCCTTACAAAGTTGTTGCTGAATTGTTAAAATATTACAAGTAGGTGTTACAAGTACACTTCAGCTCCATATCTCATCTCACAGCCAGCATCTCCCAGAGTGTCGTGCCTCCAATCAAATCCCCCTGCATCAATCTGATATTTATTCTGAGGGAACAGAGCTTCTGAGCCACCCGAACCGTGTTATGCAGCACAGAAGGTTTCCATTGACATCTGTCCTGCAGCCACTGACGCAGCACTCGTGTTAGTTGTGAGAGGAGCAAATTTCACTTTGCCAGGTGATGCAGGTGCAGCCCATTGATTAGCAGGCCCCACCCTCATCCGCTGGGAATGCATCAATTGCACAGTTTAGCTTGGGTGTCAGAGAAGTGCTGCAGGCAGGAGAGCTGCCTCAGAAACCGATGATAGTTATTCCTGTTGCTAGAAGGTGTCGTTTGCCATCTCTAGTCTTCCTTCAACGTCCCCAGTCCTCAGCATTGTTTGGCATTGATTGGTTGTCCAATAGAACGGGGATCAGGAGTCATTTTTAGCCTCTTCCGTGGGTGCTTGTGCCCGGGGTTCAACGTTGAGCTGCCTCCTCCTCATCAGCTCACTCATCCCCATGCCTGTGCCTGCAGACCATGAGCGCTCCAGCAGCACACATCTCATCCTTCTGCTGCGTGGAGAAGTCCTGTGACGTCTGGAGCTGGAGATGTACGGTGAGCTCAGCTCATGGAAGAGGGAGAAAATACTCCTCAGGGGGGTGTTCGCTCGTTAGCTGACCCCAGGTATTCTTTAATTGGACTCTGCTTCCCTCAAAATTCTCTCTTGAGGGTTGAGCTCTAATCAAATTAATTTGTCTCTTGGCCAGTGAGGAATAACAGTAAATCTGAAGTCCCTGAAGGCTTATGGAAATTGGCCCACATGAACCATATAATTTTTAAATATGAAGGAGAAAACGGATTTGCAAAGGAAGTTTCTTAGCTGGCAAAATAAGCTATAAGAGAGCACAGCAAAAGGGAGAAAGTAGTCAGGAGAATAGTGCAACACAGCTGGAACACAAGGTTTTGTCTGAGAAAAGCACTTTCTTGTATTTTACCAGAAAGGCATTTCACTCTGAAAATGAAATCCAGACAGGATGTTACTGAAGGTCCACATCTTATTTTCAATAAATGATGAACCTTCATGTCCCATGAAATATGAAAGTATAAAGCTGCATTTTTATTATATTCAGCAAAGGTGGAGGGTTTTTGTTCGCTTTTGTTTAAATATATTCATTATCAAAGGTGTAGTGCCCTTGAGAAGCTGAGACAATTGCTTGTATTGCTGTGCAAGGAATTTGAGATAGTTGGTAAAGTTTTTATGAACAGTGATGCAGAGATGTGTAGTGTGTCTTTCAAGACCCCAGATCCATCCATCCAGAGCTGACACTTGAGCTGTAAAGAGACATCCTTGTCAAACCACTCACATATTGCATATACAATGAGATAGCCCTTCATTTCTAGCACACCAGTTGCAGGAGGAAGAATTTAAAGCAGAAGGGCTTCAGAACTCTTATTTCAGATTCTTGTGGCTCCAAGTGTGGAAATCACATTGGCAATAATGAAAGGTCAGTATCTGAATGCACAGTTCGTGAGAGGGCATGAAAATATTTTGATGAAAAAGAACCCGTGTTTCAGAAATTGTCAGGGTGCCACAAATCTGAGGGGTTATGGAGGAGCAATACTTGTTTGGGATGCAGGTTATCCCTGTACATCCTTTATTTGTCCTGCAATTAGGAATGACACTATGGAAAACAAACCCACCTGCATGTACCATACAGTGCTACAGTACAAAAGAGAGAGAAAACTACCTCAAATACCAGGCTTCTGAAAGTCAGTAAGA
>VYZQ01013749.1:65557-87173 GCA_013400655.1 Mystacornis crossleyi | reverse complement strand
CTGGCCTTGAACACTTCTAGGGAGAGGGCATGGTGATGCTGGTACCTTGTCCATTTTTGGTTTTCTACCATCCTAATTCTTTCAGACATTAAGATGTATTTATTTTGATATTTTTTTATGGAGAGATGTCTGGATTTCAGAATTTNCATGCATCTCCTTCACCAGTGCCCTCGCTAAATCTGGGTGGTTCATTTGTGAGGTGGGCTGTTGAGCAGCGTCAGGCTGTGGGGCAGGGTAAGGCTGCGGGGCAGGATCTCTAGTCTCTGGGGCAGGATCAGGCTGTGGAGCAGGATCTTTAGTCTCAGGGGCCATGTCAGGTGATGTGCTACATAGCGTGTACATCTCAGGATTATTTAGGTGGAACCGTATTTTTGGGGGAAAGGAATGTCTGCTGTGTGGCCTGTGGTTAACACAGTTGTGTCAGGAGATGTTGACTCTGAATTTCAGTATCTTCTATAAGGAAATAGACTCCTGTCAGGGCAGGAAAGAATCTGTAGGCAGGGATTGTGGTACTCAGAATTCATCTCTTATCTAGTGCAAAGCTGGCTGATCACAGGTACCAGTGGGGCTGCTTTATGCACTAAAATAAGTGCCTTTTTTCCAGCAATCCATAACCTTTCTGACAGTACTGCCGGGTGGCTTGACCTGCTTAAAATCGCTTTATCATGTAAAGGAACACTTATGAGTTTGTGGCTCTTCTACGAATTTGTGTGACTATGCCTCATACGAGAAGCTCAATATGTGACATTTGCAGCATGCGGAATTGCTGTTTGTCTCTTACTGTTTTGATCCGTTTTGTGCAGAACGGGTACTTTGGTCTCTTAAAAGAAAAACCTTACGTTATTCTTACTTTATAACTTCCAGAAGCTTGTTCACATCACTCAAAATTTAAGATTACTTTGATCTTTTAATGTGTTACAGCATGGATAAAGGATAGAGCTTTATCGCATGGTCACGTAATTCTCTGGCACGTGACTGCGTGGTCTCTCTGGTCTGGAGCTGAAGAATGGCAGTGCTGTCAGTTGCACTATTCAGTGCTTCTGTGAATAAAATTCAGAGAGTTATGGATTATAAAGTTCAAAAAAACACACTATGTGTCTAGAACACAGATAAACTGATAGGTCTTTTATACCTTTATAGGTAAGTGGTGTTTTTGCTACCTTAAATTGTTTCTACTTACCATAGATAAAACATGTATAAAGACAGGTTTAAAATACATTAAATGCAAGACCATTTGTTCTACTAAAAGTGCATGCTCTTAGTCAAGATTTGTTTTTTTTATTTTTAAAATAATATTCCTTCTTTGCCTTAAGGATCACTCAGGTACTCTGAAGAACAGTCTTCTCCAGGTGGATCAGAACTGTGTTCGTAACTCTTATGATGTCTTCTCTTTGCTGAGGTAAGGTTTTTGATAATATTTTGTGTAGCTATTGTAGCTTCTTGTGTGCATGTGTGGAAGGGATCTTTCCAAATATTAAAAAAATATCAGCATTCTGGTGTGGAATGTGCAAAGGTTGTGCCAATTTACTTACATAGTGAGGAGCTTGGCTGTGGTATATGTGTGTTCTGTGGTCATCATTGGGCTTCTCACCTGTGGATGCTTGAGTGCTCTGAACTAGGACTGACTGTGGAGCTGACCCACAGACATGCCTTGTGTATGTCAAGACCATGGAGCTTCTTTGTTGAAAAATATCTGTGGAAAGCCCCTTCTCTGTTCTCAACAGCAGTAAAATTTGTTTAAATACACAAGAACATGTGTCAGGACCCAGTTACTCCAATATAGATGTAGTCTAAGAAAGGTACAGTAGTTTTTTTTTTGGGTGGCTGCTTAAATGTCTGTAGTGATAAAAAGCATGAAGTACTAGTATTAAGTTAAACAAGATGTCCTTTTCCAGATCTGCTTTAATTATAATCGTTAAAAAATATTAGTTATGAAAAAGTATAATTGTGGTCTACCACTGTCAAGTAGGTTGGTTCTCTGTATTAATCGTGTTTTACAAGACAGGTTAATAACTTCAGTTCTGCAATGAAGAGTGTAGATATGCTATGAAGGAAACCCTTGAATAGGAAATGTTTAATACGCTTTCAAAAGTCTGTGTAAAAATACATTTGACTTTTAACATCAGTTGTACAAGTTAAATCCATTGTTGACAGTAGGTGTCAGTGTTGCCTCTCTGAAGAAGAGAGGGAACGTTAACTTAGGCTGCCTATTCAGGTGTCCTTATTTAAGCTCTCTTAAAGTTTGAATGTGCTATTTCTTGATTTTGTAAAGCATATTTAAACTGAAGGCTGTTTTCTAAATGTTTGTTTTCTGTGCTTTTAGTGGGAAACAACCAGGGGGAGTGTTAGGAAGCTCTGATTACATTCTGGCACAGTCCATTAGAAGTGAACTACCTAAGTATACGCTGATTACTTTATTCATGAGTGTTTTTCACATTTTGTGTGCACATCTATGTAGCATGAAGCATGTTCCAGAAAAAAACTCACTATTCTACTAGCTGGTCAAGAACTTGACCAGCTGGACCCCTGTCTAGCCCTGTGTAATTGATCTGTAATCCTTCTGAACATGCCTGACTGGTTTTCCTCAAGCTGACAAGAAATGAAGATGTCAGCTGTGATAAAGTTCATCTTGCTGAGTGCTTACCAGTGCTGTTTTGAACCCTGACAACTGGAGCTTCTCTCACTTTTGGGGATGTTAGAGTCCAGGCTCAGTCTCTCACAATGACTAGGCATGCTGTTGGGTTTAGCTTCTGTTAAGCTCTGTTTCTGAGCTGAGACATCCTCCTTTTTTATTTTGTCCCCAAAAGAACAGTGTTTTCCAGGCCTCAGAAGCAGGCCTGCTGCTGACTGTATTTCAGTGGATTCTGCATACTGTATCAAGGGGTTTACATTGCATTGTTAAGTTCCAGCAGAAGTTATAAGTTGTAATTTGTGACTCTACCTAGGTGTCATTTTTGTCTGATTTCACTGTAGCTAGGAGGGTTCGTCAGGAGCTAAGGCAGAGTCCTCTGTGTAGTTTAGAATCCTTTCTATTCCCTCTCACATTAACTCTTGCTTTTTTTACAGGTGCATTTTCTATACTGCTGCTTACCTTTGATATCAAGCTGAAAAGCCTGGTGCTGGTGTTTGTTTTAAAATAATCTCTAGTCACTTTTTGTCAGGTGTCCTTTTTCTCCTACCAAGCAGTTTGGTTTGCCACCTCCTCCAGGAGTCCATGCTTGAATAACAAGCCCATGAACTCCTTCCATAGATAGTTCATATAAGTGTGTTCCTCTGAACAGAAGAGAGAGATGGGCATAATTTGAGTGGTGATTCATTAGACAGGATGTACTTTGGGAGGAAATGAGTTGCTGTCTTCCTTCTTCTGTCCATTGCTGTAAAGAATATTGAGGTGTCCACACCATAAAGATTTGCATCTGGTCACATAAATACCATGTTGTGAAGAGTTTCTCATGATAAGATATTTGTCTGTAGTAAAACTTCACAAGTTGCACAAGTGGTTTCCTAATGTTTTCACAATAAATGTGAAGAACAGCTTGTACTGGCTTTATTTAAACTTCTACAAAAGGAAGCAAACCCTGGTCACAGTGGGATCTGAGTCCCAGTTGTGGTGGTACTGTGCTGCCAGATGTGGCAAAGCCACTGATAGCCAAAATGGAGAGAATTGGTTCTAGCCCATCGCCTAACTCGACTGCACAGTGAAAAAACTTCTGTGGTTGATCTCTGTTTCAAAACTGCTTTTGGGGGAAGAAGTGATGTAGTTTTTTTCCTCAGAAGTGCATAGCTAAAATTTCTGAAGCTTGTGAATAAACCTTAATGAAAAGTGTATGCTTGGCTCAAATTATGTTGATTTAAAAAATTAATTGGGAATGACAGAGTGTGTGAACAAAGAACAGTGTTTAGAAATTTTTTTGTGCAGTAGATGAAAGTAGTGCTTGAGTGTTCAGATGCTGAATTACATGGATTTACAAGTTAATTTAGCAGGAGGAAAAGGCTAAGCATTCAGGCAACTCCTTTTTACACAAAGGAGATCTCTGCAGCTCATGACCCTTCTTCTTCTGGGACAGGGAGAAGATCCTCAGGCAAACGTGCTGCTTGTAAGATGTTTGTGCCATATGGAAGTGACAAATGTTCTTCCAGCCATTTGGTTTAAAAGGGCTAACTAAGAAAAATTCAGCACCTCAACTGGATAGCTCAAATTTTGAGCTTTTTGTCCTTTGTCATATTTCTGGAAAAGAGATTATTTAAAGACTTTCTAAACATCATGTTGCTGTTAGTAATAAGTTATACAGTAACATGTTTCACCTTTCACACTGCACTCGGGATGGGCCAAATTCATCTGAGGTCATGTTCTGGAGATGTCTCAATAATCAAGTTCTCAGCATGTTTGCAGGACTAATGGGAGTACGTTTATATTTAGTACTCTCTTGGTTTTCTATCCTTTCTTTTCTTAAAGCTTTGAAAAATAGATATTTATTATCAAGTAGTGTTGGGAAGATGAGATACCACTAAAGAAAGGGCTTAAAATACTATTTATTAAAATTTTGCTTCAATTTCTAAATACAAAAATTAATATAGTGTATTCTGCAACAGCTTTTTGTGTTGCTGTGACATTCAGAGAGCAATTGGCTTGTGCCTCTAAGTATGTGAATGCCTGAAATCCTCCCATATTCTGCCTGGAGACAAAAAGTGCTCTAAGAAGTAGTGAAAATCTGCCCCTTTGAAGTTTTGCTTCCTGTAGTTTTTATTACTCCATTCAGAACTGCCATCTCTATGGCTTAACTGTTCCTTCAGCAGATGGCATAGTATGTTTGTGGTATTTAGCCAGCCAGTTAGTGCAGATTGAAAAGATTTTGCTTGTGTATTAGTTTAAAAAAGTGTTCTTTAACAACAAAACCAAAACCAACAACAAAATCAGATATTGGCACAATTTGAGTGCTGGGATGGGTAAAAAGACCAGCTCCAGGCAGCTGCTTAATATTGTTAGTGTCTAATCTGGCAGAATTTGATTTGAATAATACTTCTGGGTATTAATCTCTCATGGAGCAGGGGTATGCTTTAAGTGACAGGCTTTGCTTCAGAGTTTGCCATCTGTAATATAACTGTTCATGTAAAGAAGAGTGCATGTCTCATCACTGAAGAGATATTATTTAAGAATACAAATGTTGGTAGTGTTTGTGATCTGAAACTGAGATATTCATAAAATCGTCTCTGAGTGACCAAGGCTAAAACATGTGGACATGGTATAAAATCAGCTTTTTGTTTAGCTCTGCTTATTTTAGGAAAGATGTTTCTAAATAGCTATTTTGCCTTTGTTTAAAATCTTCCATCTTTATTAGCAGTTTTATTAACAAACAGAAGTTGATCTTTGAAACTAGAAATGAAGACAAAATATATGGTCAATGTAGGCCACCATGGAGCTGAAAAACTTAGTGGCTCCTCAGAGTAGTTTCTCTGAGACTACAGAGTCACTGGGATTGCATATGCCAAATGCAGTAACTGCCTTTTTGCAGCTATTTTTAACACATAGAAATTATGCTGAAAGTGAAGCTGTTTTTCACAAGCTCTGAGTAGGGAATAGTAGAGCGCACAAGGGCCTTGTGGGCTTAAGCTGCTCAGTCCTAAGGTGTATCTCAGGTACATTGACTTGTCTTCTGTAAATCAGTCCGTCTTGAATAATGTCAGTGTCCTGTCTGAGTTCAGCCAGACTTTGCTATTGTTGATTTAAGTAGCAGTTGCAAACTTTAGGCTTCTAGTTGTTTAGTGGGGTGAAAAGGAGGGAAAACAGGAAGAAGACATGCTCTCATCACCAGCTGTCTGACTTCAGAGAGTTGCACAGCATCTGATAAACCCAGAGGTGAGCCATGCAAAGCTGTCCCACCTTTTGAACTTCCCTGAAGTTCCTGTATTTCCGTCTTTATCTCTGTGAAAGAAGTAAACCCAATGGAGCTTGGCAGTAGATGGGACTACATGGAAACGAGTTGCTTTTTGCTACCCTATTCCTTTTGGCATGCTGGTAGCTGCGTAGAGATAAGGCACACAGAAAAGGTCTAGTTAGTTAAATTTTAAAATAAGCACTGACAGTGAAGTCTCCTATTTCTAGCTTTTCCCTTTGCTGTCCTTTACTCAGAGAAGGGTCTCAACTCATAGCTGTGACCAAAACCTCTCTAAATGCAGTTATGGATGTTCATGTGGTGGAACAGTCTCATACCATCTTTTTATAGATTGTGAATGGGTCAGGAAAGGTGATCACTAATAAATAACCTGATGCTCTTGCAGTGCCTTGCTCTAGCTTTTTCTGTGAGATCTTGGCAATCAGATTGCAGAGTTTTGGACTTTAATGTTGATACTGCTGCTGCCATCATCCTCTCCCAGTAGATCCAGAAACAGACCATCTTAAGTGGGGAATAAGTTGTAGGATTCCTCTTACCTGCTCTTAAATCACAAAGTTGCTGTCCTAAAACATCCCTTTGCTAGTGATAAGCATCGGGAGTATTTTTTGTGGTGGCTGGGTTTGATGTCTCTAAACAGGAAAGATTTGCACCTGGAAGACTTGGCACTTTGTGCCCAATAAGCAGCCAGGACTGGGCAGGCATCCTCCCTTGGCTTTGGACAGGCAAGTCCAGGCAGCCTAAGGCCAGGATGAATTAATAGGAGCTGGAATTGGACCTCTAGAGTGTCTCTCTATGCTGTATGCATATGTCTCTGTATGCTTAATTAAGCAGTACTGAAATGGATGAACAGTTTAACAAGTGTCATTCTTCTCGGCCTGAAAACTTTGTGGGTTGGAATTGTGCTGTGGTGGCTTCCTGAGAAGCAGCAATGGAGATGAAAACTGGGGTCTGATTTTTCTTCTATTTTGAGAGATTCCTTTGGGATTTTTATTGGTGGCGTCAGATTTTCGGACAAATCTCTTCCCAGGGATTCTACTCTGTGGTGCTGAACTGTATGGGAACTGAGGCTATTCAGGCATTAGACCACTGAATTTACAAGCCTGCCTTTTGCCAAAATCTGTAGCAGAGAGTGGCATGGGTCATGGCAAATGAAACAGTCCATGAAGCGTAAGAACAGTAGGTGGTTTTTTGTATGGTAACTGCTGGGTAAGTAGTCTGCTGCTGCTCTGATCTTCAGTTTTCCTAATATGCCATATGGGATAAGCTACCCCTGCAGTGGCACATTCTAAGCACAGGTATATTGCTAGCTCTTGGTCAAATTTGGTTTCAAAGCACTTTTGAGAGGAATTACGCAAAGCTGTGCAGGACTTCAAAAGTAGCTTTATTCTGTCTCTTTATTTGTGACAGTGTGTAAAAGATGGTGTCAGCAATACTGAGAAGTCAGAACCCAGTCCTGCTCCTTTTTCTGGCTCTATGAAATTAATGAAAACCAGCATGTTGTAGAATTGTAGAATAGTTTGGGTTCAGAGGGACCTTTAAAGATCATCCAGTTCCACCTGCCTGCCATGGCAGACCAGGTTGCTCCAAGCCCCATCCACCCTGGCCTTGAACACTTCCAGGGATGGGGCATCTACTAGGATCTTAAGCAACCTGTGCCAGTGTTTCACCATCCTCATTGCAGAAAATGTCTTCCTTATCTTTAATCTAAATAGTCAAGTGTCTCTGAAGGAGAGTCTAATTTACTGATGGATTCCTGAAAGTTTTTAAGAAGGAGGATTTTGTGAACATCAGGACTGTTTATTTTTGTTCTGTCTTTGTCCTGGATTTGGCCATGAGAAGGGTGCTGTGAGTTGCTTTCTCTCTCAGTCTGGGCGAAGATTTTGGTGAACGCAATCATGTCTCTAAAATCCTCAGAACTATTCAACCACGCCAGGGAAAGTCAAGGCAGCATTTTGACTGAGAACAAATAAAAGGGATTAAAGATCTTGCCCTGGGGGAAATGCTCCAATAAATTTGCTAATTAAAGCAGGGCAGAGTAGGGAAGGTATGGATGTCCGAGAAGCTGCAGAACACTCCTGAGAGCATTATGACCATCCCTGTCAGGTGGGAGTTTCCACTACTATAGCTGCAGAATCCTGCTTCTCTTGGAAGAAAACTCAGATTTGAATTTGAGGGTGGCTTCTAGGAGAAAGTGCAGCAATATGAATCTTTGAAACATGAGTCACCTGAATATTGGCTAGTGTTCCACCTCCTTCTTCCTCCACTGCGTAAGCCTGTACTCTGCGGTCACAAGCACTTTATCCAGTTGTGTAGCCTTGAGTGGAAGAACGCAATCAAGTGGACAGCAACTGGTCTCTTTTTGGGGGGAGCCTGGAACACATTCAATCTGAATTTGTGCATCTTCCTTTTCAGTTGTTCAGTGAATCCCAGTCTTAGGCTTTGCTCACTGTCTCAGTGAGAATTGAAACTTCTATGAAGACTTGATAGGAAGAGGCTATTGAATTCTACTGGTATTACTGTCCACTTGGCAGGAGTCGTCTTCACATGCTTATGCGCTTTGGAAATTTGATTTGCATCTAACTTAACCTTTTTTACTAAACACAGTGTCTTGAATATGATTCTGTGTGCCCTGGCAGCAAGGTTTCTGCAATCACAACTGAGAACAAAAAGAAGCTTCCTTTGTAATTTGCCACATTTGTTTTTTGAATTAAAAAAATCAACCCATAAATCCATCCATTTAACTGGAGTTAAATCTGTGAATTGGAATAAGAGAAGTAGCGACATCTCACATTTTGTTGCTTTATTTCTCAAAAAAGTTGAGTTTCACTTTAAGGATTTCCTCTTCCATTCATGCCCTTTAAGTATTGCAGGTGATCTGTATCTTCCTTAAGTATTCCTTGAACTGGAGGCTGGAACTTGCCCTGCTGCCCATTTGATAGAAGTGTCTTCTCTGTTTCCAAATAGCTCAAAGCATTCACTGTTGCAGTCCACAAATCCACAGGGACTTGCTTATTTTAAAGCTTAATTTGAGTCTTAAATGTGTACGGCTTACATGTAAGTGATTTACATGTGTAGGATTCAGAACTGTTTGAAAGAATGATGGAAAATTATCTGTGCTGCAACAGCACTGTCTTGTGTGAGTTTCTTACAGCATTGGCTCTTGTAGAGGTTTAACGTTATAAATGGCAAAGACAGACTTGCATTTTATTCTTTTCTTACTCCCTACTGTTTTCTCTTGCCCCTGTATCTGATTTTGACAAATTGTAGGTATATGTTTCTGAAGAAATTGGAAAGGGAGTATATGATTATAAATTAGAAATTTTTTCTTGTGGGAAAGCAGATGTAGCAATGGTTTAAGGGGTTATGAAAAAAAAATGTTATAGCTGGCTGGCACTCTCCAGAATCTAAATTTGTGGACTGATATGAAGTAGTGTGCATTCCAGTTTCTGAATTTAATAGGAAAATCTTTAATTTTTTTTCCCTTTAATAATAGGTTATTAAAAATAATACTTTACTGCCAGGACCCTACATGTCACTTACTGCCAGAAGTGTTCCATTCTGTTTTTCTAAATCCCATGTAGTAATTCTCAGTTTAAATTCAGTCTTGCTGTAAACTAAGGTTGTTCTGGCAAATAAGACCAGAGGCATTTATTTCTCTTGTGAGAAGGAGCTGTAGTATGTGACTGCTATAATTAACTCATGTATTTATGGCTAAAAGTTCTGTACATGAAAAATCCACGTGTCTGATAGAAGAAAATACATATTTGGAGTGGATGATAGAACTGCAAAATCATGTATCAACTGTCTGATAAAGCTGAGACTATTTCATTAATGTAAACATAAGCATATGTTATCTTAATGTTGGGGGTTAGGATTTTTCCTTTTGTTTCTTTCTCTCGTGGAATTTTGTCCCATCTGTTGCTAGGAGACAATAATGACTGCTACTTAAGAGAGACAAAAGATGTAGCCAAGCGGGAGGGGGAGGAGTGCAGCTGGCTGCACTATCATAGCTGAGGGGCTTTCTCTTGGGAAGGGCAGAGATACCATGAGATTTTGGCTGAGGGGTGAGGGACTGGGCTCGGCTCCTCTCTCTCGTTCTTGAGATCGGAGAAGAGACAGCTAGTCTGCGGTCGCTGCCCAGAGGATTTGCTGCCGCTACGGAGCTTTTGTCCTTCCACTGCGTCTCCTACCGTGTGTGAGCCTTTGGTCGTTAGAGCAGCTGTTGAACTGGGACCTTAACAACACCCGATCTGACTGGAAAGGACCCTCACCATCTATTTGGGTGCCATAGAGGAAAACCTGGGAGCCCGACCCCCTTCCCATTCCTGAAGGGCGTGTCTCCCCAGCTGTCTGCAGCAGCCAGGCCCCCCTGCTTTTTACCGCTGCCTTGAGCTTTTTCACTACACTCTAACCCAGAACCCTGCGTCCACCTGACCCCCGTGGCTCCTGCTAAGGCTGCGGAGTTTTCTGTTACATTTTGTTTGCCACCCCGGGGGGTGTGCCTGCCTCTGCCATCCCAGCCGCTGCTCTAAGGTTTCTGGGGCAGCCCATTTTCGCCATCCAGCCTGGCTGCCATTACCATGTGAGGGGGGCACGACTCAGCTCGCGCCACAGCGCCCCCGGGGAATCATCGCACCCACCCTGCCCGGCTGGGAGCCCACAGCGCCCCCTGCCGGCTGTGACCGTGACTGCACCAAAGGGGAATGTGCCTGCGGCCGAGAGAAGGCTGTTAGTGGGTTTCTGGTTCTGTTTGTTGCTGCTGCTGTTGTTGTTGTTTGTTTGCCTTTTTATACATATATATATATTAGTAAAGAAGTGCTGTTCCTTTTCCCATGTCTTTTGCCTGAAAGCCCCTAAATTTCAAGGTTATAATATTTTGGAGGGAAAGAGGTCATATTTTTCCGTTCCAAGGGAGGTTCCCACCTTATTTGACAAACACCTGTCTTTCAAACCAAGATACTTAATAGGCAAAACTCTCACTACACTCCAGCTTTCAGTTTTTTAGAGATTGCACCCAAGAATGAATTTGCTATACAAACTAGTAAATCACTGGACTAATGCATGACCAAGAGAGACCAGGATACTGCAGCGTGTTTTAAAAGAAATCTTCAATCTTACTGCAGGCTTAAAGAGAGTGAATGTATTGTTACAGCACATTCCCAAGTTGTAAACTCAAGTTATGTTGGACCACTGCACTGTTCAATCCTGGGAAATAAGGAAAACTGATTGATCTTGCAAACAGGACCAGAACATTATGGCAAAGAAATCCTGTAATGATGAAGTAGTCCAAAGCTTGGTAACCTTTTTTCCCCCCTGCCCCCTTCCAAGCCAGTACCAAAGTTGGGTTGATTGGTGGAACACTGTATGCTAGAATGGTTTCAGATCTTACAGCCAAGATAGAAAGTGAGTTGTGAACTTTTTTTGGAGTGGGGGGGGGGGAGTGGTAGTTGTTGGGGAAAGCAATTTGAAATCAGACTTGAAAAGCCTTGAGGAAATAACCCAAATAGCCTGTATTTCAGGAACTTGGGATCTAGAAAGTGAAGAGGAGAGATGTTGAAATTTTATGCGCTGGGCCTTTGTAGAGCAAGTAGGGATGCAGGTTTTGTTGGTCTTAGCTTACAGTACATGGATTTTCCTTTTAATGTATCCAGCTGTCTTCTGAACTGTCAAAGGAAGGGACAGTGTTTTGTGTCTTCTTTATCTCCCCCATCTCAGCAAGCAGGTGCTATAGGAACAGAAGTAGAACAGCAGCCTTGTGGATCTCCACCTCCAATCAGTCTTAGGACACTCAGGAATTTTAATGTCTGCTTTGTTTTCCGGTTCTTTCCCAGGCAGCAGCATGGAACTGGCCTGATGTTGGACAATTGAACAGCAGCTGTCAGGGCCCCAAGCAACAGCATTAAATCTGTCACACTTCATGTTCCAATTGCTCTGCTTCTGGCTGACAGTGGCTGTGAGCTGCTGCAGACATTGGATGACAACACTCTTGGCTAAACTATCCCTTTAAAACGTCTGGAGTTTCTGCTGTAACTGGTTTGGCTTTCCCAATTGCTGGAGAAAATAATAAAGTCTTGAACAATGTAGGAAGAATCCCGTGTTGGCTGATGGCATGTAGGTGATGCCATCAGTTGGCTCATTGTTGGCAGTTACTAAACCAAGCAGGATTGTGCTCCAAGCACAGCTTGTGCTGACTTCAAGCTGAAGCATTGGACCTGCATTTAGCCTAGAAATGGAAACAAGGTGTGGTCAGTTAGGGCTGAAGTTTCTCTCTGTTCATTCTGTATAAGTTTTAATTCAGATTTATGGTCTCAGTTTGCTGATCTCCATTGGTGCAATCATAATTGCTTCCACCAAAGTATGCTTGTGCAGAAGTAATAGACAAAATTTCCATGTTGGCGTTCTTACAGCTTAGTTTGTATTCCCCTTGTTGGATGACCAAAGATTTCCATGTGGGGACTTGTTTTTGGCTGAGAAAAAGATTTCTGTTTATAGTTGCAGCTTTTGTGACATGAAGTCCCTAAAATTTAAATCTTGGAAGGTCTAACTTTGGATGTGGTCATGTTACCATTTTAAAGTTCTTAGAACAACAGTGGATGTACTGGGATTGAGTCAACCAGTATCAGTAATTTTTCTGTCTTGCACAGATGACCCTATTTAGCATCAAGGCAGCAAAATTTAACTGTGCAAGAAATGAGAGAATGATGCTTGGCTTAAGGAATCCATTTCTTATTAAAACCAGATTTTATTGCTGAATTATTTTGTATAGCAGTTTTTATATGTTAGGAATATATATTTAGATACTGATTCACCCAATTGAACAAGTATTGCACTGTATGTATTGTTTTGAGAAGTCAGTCTCAGCAGATGTTTGTTCCTTATCCTTTGGGCATGGGTAGGAGAACTTAGTTACTACGCAATTTATAGGTTGTTAATGAGTATTGATCAAATCACTGTGAGGAATTCACATGGCAAATGACCTTTCTAACAATTTCTCCGTTATGAAAATACTCTTTCAATGAGTAGAACACCTTCCAGGAGGTTTTACTGCCTAAATGGAGTGTTGTGAAAACTTGTAAGGCTTTTTCTTAATCACCTAATGGACTAAATTGACAATGTTTTTCCAGTATTAAATTACATAAAGAGGGAGGGGAAATGTCACTCAGTTATAACTCTTTACCTAAAAGTTTTAGCTTGGCATTCTTATGTGTAGAAAGAAAACATTCCAGACTTTTGGAAAGAGACAAGTTGGAAAGTGTGGAAATAGAAAACTTAGATCCTGCTGGATGACATGACAGCGGGGCTCTGAGTGATGTTCAGGATGGTCAGCAAACCTTGGCTTTGACCTGTGTAGTGAACAGCCTCAGGATATATTCATGAAGGTGGGAGGTGTAAGAAGTAGTTCCGAATACGATCAGGGTTTCCGGGAGGTCTCCGTTCTTACATTAGGTGTGTTAGACCAAGCCCATGGGTGATGCAGTACTGTTGGTCTCAGAAATCTTAGCCCCCTTCTATCCCCTCAGCAGCCAGCTGTGTTGCTTGATATGGGGTGGGGTACAGCTGCCCCTGACCAGCTCTGTGGCTGCTGGTGCTATGAGCAGTTTGAGAAACTCTAGAGAAACCAAAGAAATCACTTAGATTTTTGTTTTAAATTATGCTGTTACTAGTGTTTAGGAGAAGCAGCAGTATGAAGGAACTAAAGGCGTCTGGTGACTTAAGTGTATTCATTTAGAATTATAACATGTACAAGTCCTAAATCACAGGACCTTGTTCATTAATACTACTAGCACTGTTTGTTTCCGTGTATAACTCCTCTCTTTTTCTAATCAATACATTAATTTCTACTCCATGTAATTTTAAGAAAGTTGTTAATGTCTCTCTTAGACCTGTTTCTGCCATCTTTTTCCTCTGCCTGATTTTTTTTTTTCCAGTAAACATGGCAAATAACTGGTTTTCTCTCTTCACCCCAAAGCCAGGGCTAGCAATCAGTAACACATCATCATCATCATCTTTTCATGCTTCAAATGTGATTCAGTTAAGAAACCCACGTTTTTGCTACAGAAGGGCCCATAGCATAGTGGGAGATACTGAAGAATGTTTCATGTTCTTGGCTGGGGTAACTGTGTGTTAGCTAAAGGATACTTGCACTTTTTCTAAAGCTGGTCTGTGTTAACAATGCTTGTATGTATCTATCTTCATGTTAATGGTGATTTAACTTAAATGAGAGATAACTGTAATTATGTGCTCTCTCACCTGCAGCCTGATCAGCATCTGTTGAATTGAAAAATTGAAGAGGAGATTTTGATACTTAATTGAATTTAAAGACTTAGCGGTTTTCTTCATAAACTATGCAAGTTATCACAGATTGGTTTGGGGTTGTGGGACCTTAAAGCTCATCCAGTTCCAATCCCCTGCCATGGGCAGGGGCACCTTGCACTAGATCAGGTTGCTCCAAGCCCTGTCCAACCTGGCCTTTGAACACTTCCAGGGATGGGGCAGCCACAGCTTCTCTGGCCAACCTGTGCTAGGACCTCACCACCCTCACAGGGAGGAATTTCTTCCTAATATCCAGTCTAAACCTGCCTTCGTTATGCTTCCTCATTTGATGTTTTGTAGTGGAAGCTGACAGTCTGAGTTTGCATTCCTGCTGCTGGTTTTGAGCTGTTTGCATATGTGGGGAACCTTTATCACAGCTTTAACTTCTTCTTGCAGGCTCCACAGAGCTCAGTGTGCAATTAAACAGACTCAGGTAACTGTTCAGAAAATAGGAAGGGAGATTGAAGAAAAGCTGAGATGTACATCTACAAGGAATGAACTGGTATGTTTGATTTACTAAAACCTTATTTTATGGGCTTGCTGAAGCATCTGACTGATATCTTAATCGTAAGCTTGTTTTTTTTTAACACTTGAACTTGAAATCTTCCTTTACACCTGTAATTTCAAATGGAAACTCATCTAAGAGCCATGTAATGTCATGAATTTGAGTTGTGTGTGTTACTCAGATAGATTAATAAATTGGTTATCCTATTTTTACCTTTATTTTGTACAATCATGCTATCAAAGCATAAACATTGCCCAGTGCACGAAAGAGGTCTTTCAGGAAAAACAAACTTCTAATGATTTATATGAAACTTGACAGGAACCTGTGGTGGATTTAGAGTGAGGTGAGTACTGGCTGTATCTTCTGGCACTCTTGACTCCCTTTGGATGAACAGAATTCATGTGAATGCTGTCACTCAAGTGACATAATCATTTTAAGCAGAAATTGTACTAGATCTTACAGTGGCTTTTGACAGTTTGTTTTGCCTGCCCTCCTCCCGTCTCCAGAGAAGTCTCTTGGCATTAGTTTCTGCTATCTGCTCAGGAAAGCTGATCTTGGTTCAAAGCAGTGAGCTGACAGAACAGGAGTGGTTTGTGGTACTTCATGATGTTTGTATTCACTGGTATGTGTCTGGTACCTTGTATAGGGAAGGGCACATTTGCAGTGTGAAGGTAATTTATTGCTGTAAAGCAGATTCTGGGTTGAGAGTACTCAGCTAAGTTCCAAAACTGTCAAACTAGTTCAAGGATTTGACAAAATGGTAAATATGGGAGCTTGTTTACCCGCTGTAATTACAGGAGTTATATTGTAGATGAAGAAGTGAAGAAGTCACCTTCTATAAGGGGCAATATAAAATCTCCTGTGAGTCATTCCAATCCAGAGCTTCTTTGCCTTCTGCTGGTATCTTGACTGTTTAACCATCATCTTTTCAGTTATGGATATCCTTGTCCCTCCTTGAAAAGGCTTTTCATTTTTAAATATCTGACAGCAAAACTATATCATACAATCCTAGTATGTTTTTGGTTGGAAGGGACCTTAAAGATCATCCAGTTCCAACCCCCTGCCATAGGCCGGGATACCTTCCATTAGACTAGGCTGCTCCAAGCCAGGTCCAACCTGGCCTTGAACACTTCCAGGGATGGGGCAGCCACAGCTGCTCTGGGCGACCTGTGCCAGGGCCTCCTCACCCTCATAGCCAAAAATTTTGTTCCCAACATCCCATCTAACCCTGCCTTCTGGCGGTTTGAAGCCATTCCCCCTTGTCCTGTCATTTCGGGCCCTTGCCCAAACTCCCTTGCCGGCTCTCTTGGACCACTGGCAGGGGCTCTAAGGTCTCCCTGGAGCATTTTCTGTTCTCCAGCCTGAACACTTTCTCAGCTATTTCTTTGTATCCTCTTGTTCTCATCATCCTGAAGCTGGGAATCGAATGTAATAGTGCAGCTTGAACATCTCCAGCCTTCTTCCAGCTCCTGCCACCACTTTGTATAGACTTCTTACTGCTCACCTTCCCTATTGCTGGTGAGCCCTTTGCCAGGGAATAAATGCTCATTCTGCTGCTAGTGCTCTGCTGTCAGTTTTTATGACTTTCTGAAGCACCTCTCAGTTTTTGCTCTGGGCTCAAGAGAGGAGATGCATCCCACAGGAGGAACAAGCACCGTGGCACACAGCTGAGTTGCTTTCCTTCCAAAGCAGCAAAATACTAGAGTCTTTGGGAATCCATTTCCTGTGGTAATTTATAAACTCAGTTCTTAGGCAGGTACTAGTCTTGTCCTGTTTTTTCCTTCCCTCCTATCACCTTTTTATGAAACTGCTTCTGTGGAGAGAAACTTTGTTTGGTTTTTTTCTTTTAATCTGTATTTCTTCCCATAGAAAAAGGAGAGTGAGTGTTTACAGTTGAAGATCCTGGTGCTACGTAATGAACTGGAGAGACAGAAGAAGGCCCTTGGTCAAGAAGTAGCCTTGTTGCATAAGCAAAAATGTACTTTGCTTGACAGAGGTAAGTGTAGAAACCTTAGCCTAGTTTATGACCAAGATGAGAGTGCTGGTTTCTTTTCTGTTTTTATTGTCTGGCTCTAATGTGCTTGTGTTTTTTCTTTATCTGAAATTTGCAGCCAGGTGTAATTTCTTCACTCTCTCTGTTATACTGAGTTTTAGACAGCGTTTTCTGGTATCTGGTCTCTAAATAACTTCTTACTATGACATCTCTCCAAAGCAATCTTAAATCTGTGTTTAATTAACATTTTATGAGAAAATCAGAAGAACTACAGTATAGTACAGTAAACATTGCCATGATAAAGGCCCTTCCTAATGTCATGAGAGAAGTTGCTATATCTGTGATTTGGATTCCATTTTAAGTGTTAGAAGGTAAAAATTCCTCTTAATATTCTGATATGTAAGTGACAGATGAAATGCTCAGTCATCTTGGCATCATTCTTTACCGGGCAAGTGTCCTATACTGCAATGCTGTATCACTGCCTCTTTGGAGCACTCCAAGACCAATCTTAGATACATGTTTGATCTTACTGCAGGATTTTTTGTTTTCAGTACTTAGCTGAGTCTAAAGTAATTAGTCACTACTAAGAATGATAGTTTTTACCATGTACTTTATTCTGGCTATGCAAGTATTGGGACCCCATAACTGGATTATTGCACTGTTTGGTTGTGAGAGGAATAGGTATTAAAGGAGGATGAAATCTGATGTGTTGTATTTGGCTGGTGAATGGTGTGCGGTGCATGAAGACAGGTGTTCATCCTGTGCTGGCATTCTCTAGTTTGGGACCATAATGTTGAAAATGGGCGGTAAGAACAAATGGAGGATTATTGCCAACATTTTGTCAGTATCTACTTTTAAAACTTTGGATAACTAAGAAAATACTTTGTACTGTTTTTTTTTTCCTATTCCTCGTGTTGCTTAGAAAATGCATTTGGGACTGAATACCAGAAACTTGAAGAGCATAATGAATCTCTATATGAATTAAGAAAGGAATGCACTGCTAAGAGGTAAAAGGACCTATGTTTGTTCTGTAACTGGAAAAAAAAGACAGGGTTGAGAGTAGGCCATTGAAAATGGGACTTCTGGCACCAAATGCTTCCTCATGTTGCCCTAAACCTTCTGTTAAGACATCCCTACTACAATTTGTAGATGTCTAAAATGATAATTACCAGTGACAAGTCTAGAAGAGAAGAAAACAGATGTTTGGTTGTATATGTGGACTCTGATAAGACTTTTAGGTCTGTTTTAGTGTAACACCACTTTGTAATACCTGATTCTTGCAGTCAAAATACGTCTATAATGTATGGTACACCTGAAAGCAAAAATTAGCTTTGTGTGCTGTATTTTTTTTTGGGTTGTTCTTCCTAATTTTTGGAGGATAGGAAGTGGTAATTGGAAAGCTGCAGAAGGGATATGACAACTTGATACCTTTATTTGGAGCTTTTGAAGAAAATAATGATGTTGGAATCTCTTTCCCCAAAGAGAACAGTTTTTGAAGACAAATGCCCAGCAGACTATTCGATGCAAACAGTTGCTGTCGGAGCTATCCTACATCTACCCTATTGATTTGGTATGTTTACAACATCCTAACAATCTGCTCAATGTGAAATGGACTTCCTCTTTATTACACTGCAAGCAAATATCATGCTTTATTTGTGATAGAATCTTCTCTTTGTTCATCCTGTTTATTTCTTACATTTGGTCCTTAGATTACAAACTTTACAGGGAGGGAACTTATGCCAGCACCTCTTACACAGTCTCCTCTGTAAAAATAGAACAGCTATAATTTAATGGATGTTTTCCATTTTGTGTACAATTACATAAGGTAATTCTGACAGTAGGCTAGCTGAGTGCACAGAAACGTGTTAAAATGTTGAGCTTCAAAATCTTTTATATAACGAATTAATATGAAGCTCTTCACTCTTTAAAAAAGTTGCATTTATTTTCTGAACTATGTGAGATGTGGATTAAAATACTGTGACAGTCACTCTAAGTTTAGTTGAATATTTAGGTTTTTGATTTTTATTTTATTGTTTGTTAGCTTTGTTGTCATGTTTTAGGCAGGTTTTGGTGTTCTGGATGTTATTGTTCCATTCTCACTTTCCACTGTTGATTTTAAATTTACAGAATAACCAAAAGGATTACTTTGTTTGTGGAGTCAAGCTTCCTAATTCTGAAGACTTTCAAGGTAGCTGCATATTCATAATGTAGTTGTTACATTTAACACTTCTTCTAAACTTTGTAAAATTAAGAAAATTGGTAGCAATAGCTTGGGGTCCAGATTTTTGACCAGAAAGATCTAGACTAGAAGAAAACTTATGAATTATTTATTGCTACTTCCTAGCTAAAGCAAAGGAGGTTTCTGTTGCCTCTTAATAAAGCACCTCTGTGTTCTAAGACTCTGTATTGAAACAGTGGAAGAGGTTACCTAGAGAGGCAGCGGAGTCTCCATCCTTGGGGAGGCTCAGAACCCAGCTGGATACAGTCCTGGGTAACCTGCTGTGGGCAAACTGCTCTGAGCCAGGGGTGAGGACTGTGCCATTCCCAGAGGTGCCTTTCAAACTCAGTAATTCTGGAAAATATTTGTGTCTGATGTAAAATTCCGTTGGGGCTGCTTTTAGTCCATAAATCTTGGTGAGGCAACAGGCGTGAATCCCCATGTGGTTTGCTGTAGTTGCTGGTGAACTTGCCAAATAAATACCTTGCAAAAAAGGACTTTGAACCTCTCTGACAGTATGGAGTACTTTACAAGTGACCTTCTACCTCAACTGTCAACCCATATCCTATTGCAGAAGCAAATATATCATGTGCTTGCCTGTATAACAATTGTACAGGTAACTGCATGCATTCATCTACAAATATTTGACGGGAACTGGAAATTCATAAAAATCCCCTTGAGGATTTCTTGCCCCCAGTACTTGTTCACTCTGGTTTCTTGAGTGGAAACCTCCATCAATTATCTAACTCTTTAAAGCCACCCCATAGTAATTAACTTGTACTAATAATATGTATATTGGATGCTAGAATATTAGAGGAGTAATCTTTAAAGCAAATTATTTTTTCAGTAGGACAAAAACCAGTCTATTGCTTTGTCTCTCCAACTGATCTCACTCGTGAATAAAGTTGAGGAGGAATGCAGCTTTGCCTGATCCCACTCACACGTGTCAAATCCATCTAGAGAAATGCAGAAAGCTTAATACTTGAGTTTTGTGTTGGTAATTTTGTTTCACTTTTCCCTTCTCTTCTTTACCTTCCCCCATGCAGGCAGTGTAGCTTTCAAAGTAAAATTTGCAGGAGAACAAGCCATCACCCATTTTCTGTGCCTTGTCACAAGAGGCAAACACAACATAGTGAAGTGCAAACACTTGTAAAGCTCTCCAGAATGACTCCAGGCCTCCTTCTGTTCTGAGTTCTGACTTCTGAGAGCTACGTTAATTCTTGTTCTCTGAGCGATAAAGATGAATATTAGGATTCAATGGATACAATTAATAATGGAATCTTCTTGTCATTGACAGCAAAAGATGATGGAAGCATTGCTGTTGCCCTGGGCTATACCGCTCACCTGGTTTCCATGATATCCTTCTTCTTGCAAGTGCCACTCAGGTATCCTATAATTCACAAGGGCTCCCGGTCTACAATCAAAGATAATATCAATGACAAGCTGACAGAGAAAGAACGAGAGTGAGTATATTGAAAACACACTGATGTACTTTCTTCAAAAGAACAAATCAACAAAAAAACCCCACCTTAAACAGTTTTGGGTAGTCTGAGGTGATACGGAATTTGAAGTTACTAGTTACTGCTTTGAGTAGCCGTGGAACGTTGTTCAGTATCTCTTTTTGGAAATCTGGGATGCAACAGAGTAACTCAGCTTTGTTATTCTGGGTCTGTTGGCACATATATGGCTTTAATTTGGCATCCAGTAGTGCTAGAAAAACTTAAATAGTGTTTCTTAGTGTTTCATGAGTTTTGGCTTCTGTTTGGGAAACTTGCCTTTTATGTTTTGCTACTGGCTATGGGAATAAACTGCAGATAGCAAGAGTAGCTTCACTGGGGAGCTGCTGCCAGTGCTGGAGTAGTGGTTGATAAATGGGAGAAAACAAATAGCTTTCTTTTAACACATAGTTTTTTAATCAATTGAAAAAGCACAGTAACCTGGCACCTACTATGAATCAACTGAATATTCAACATAGAGCTTTTCATTTGTTCTGTAATCATTGTCTTTGAACATGTAGCTACACTGTTACTGTTTTCCTTCTAGGAAACTATCTTGGTGTCTTTAAATTCACAGTCTAAATGTCTTCTCCTGAGTTTTGGAACTTTGCCTATTTTCCCGCTGTCTTTGCACCTGTGTACTCTAATATGAAATTAGTGGCAATTATTGGTTAAGGTTCACTTTGTAGCCTGAAACCACTGAACTCCCAGGAACTGAACACTGAACATCGGTGGGAGGCCAACTGCTCTGTTCAGATTCCGGGCACTGGCACAGTTTGCTCAGAGAGTTTATGGACTGCCCATCCCTGGAAGTGTTCAAGGCCAGGTTGGATGGGGCTTGGAGCAACCTGGTCTAGTTGAAGGTGTCCCTGCCCTGACAGGGGGTTGTATTGAGATGAGCTTGAAGACCCTTAACAACTCAAACCGTTCTGGGATTCTGCGACCCTGTATGTGTATGGATGGCTGCAGTCAGGCTTGCAGCACCAATAACTTCGTTTTTCCACAAAAGTTTGAAAAATGAGCAAAGGAAATGACTGAGGAGAAATGAACTTGTGGAAAGTAGCTGACTCTATTGACAAGGAAGCTGTGAAAAGCCAAATTCTCTTTGGAAATATGCAGTCAAAGTATTAAAATTACAACATTTTAACACTAATTCCTCATAATCCAAATCAAGATTGCAGGGTTTTATTGTGCCTA